>QLOK01041897.1:0-22749 GCA_003313805.1 Tricholoma flavovirens
ATTGCAGACTATTTTTTTGAGTCCATGGTTTCGGCCTTTGACTCAGAGGCCAAAACATTAGCCAATTGTGCTTTTGCTACTTTTGACTTTGGACAATTGTGAGCAACATGTCCTTTATCTCTGCAGTAAAGGCAGAGTCCTTCTTTCATGCGGTGATCTCTTTCATCACCGGTGAGTTTGCCGTTTTTTCTGAGTTTATAAGAGATAGAGTTTTTGGATCTATTTCTAATACTGTGCGAGGGTTGGGAAATGGAAGGAGCAGGATGGTGGTAGACTGGAGGGTTATATGGGGGTTGTGGCTGATGGGTTTTTCTGGAATCCTTTTTATTCGGGTGTCTGACATTGACCATGTTCCAAGATTCCAAACATGATTCTTCCTCTTGCATCCAATAGATGTTGTTGGCATCTTGGGCTTTTAGACGCAAGGCTGCAAAGGTGTCTGGTTTACCCCCACGAAATACTTCAACACGGAGTTGAAGCGGAAGTCTGTGGTAGTACTGATTGTGGAGTGCCGATTCATTCCGGCTGACTCATGAGGCTAGTTCCCAAAAGTCTATGTTGTATTTACAATATGGGTTGTTTTCTTCATAGAGAGTTCATTGAGGGCTTACTCTGCATCCCTGACTGGGTTGTGGGGACTGAAATTGCCTTCTAGCTCACCCAGGAATGCTTGATAATTCCACATCCAATGGGCAGACCTCGTAGGGTCGTTAAGTCCTGGTTCAAACCAGCTAAGAGCTAATCCTTTGAGATAAGAAAGGATGAAGAGAATCCTTTTCTCATCGGATGCAAAGACTTGGGGCTGATCCCTGAGGTGAAGGTTACAAGAAACTAGGAAGTCCTGTAGTCTCTTGGGGTTAGAGCCATCAAATGTATCTGGCTCTCGAACCTTTATCTTTTCGGGTTTGGGTGTGGAGTTCCGACACAAATCCCTAAGGCTGCCTGAAAGCTCAAAGAGAGCTTGGACGAACCTATCGCCGGGATCCGCTGACGATGAACTACTACTACCATCATCACTATCGTCAGGACCTGGGCAATCTCGTGGAATGGGAGGGTGGCCAAGGCCATGATCTTTATCAGGAGGATCAAAAGGATTACAATTGTCATTGTTAGGAGGGTCGGGAGGTATGGGCAGAGAATTGGGAGGACCACTAGGGTCCGAATGATGATTGTTATGGGATGGGTCCACATACTCTAATGGTGTAGGGGATCGGGAACATGGTGGAGGTTCATTAGTTCCCTTCGCCAACTTGACGAAAGATGTTAGAGGGTCATGAAGTTTGTCCTAACGTAGATGATAGTCTTGGGGGACTAAGAACAGAACGGCAAATCGCAGAAATTCCGTGGATCGCACCTGCATGTCAGGAATTCTGAGTGGTCCATTTTCGAGTTGTAGTCTGGGTGGTGGTCATGAGTAACAACGAAGTGTGAATTCGAATATACTGTTATAAACCGAGGCTGAAAGGGAATCCGTGTGGGAACCGATCGGAGATCCGGAGGGGTATCAAGAAGAACTTGGCTTCAACTTTTAAGAAGTTGTGCCCTTCACTTGTTACAGTGTTCTAATTTACTGGAAGATGATTGGGAATTCGAGTAGGGGACCAATCAGAAGTCCAAAGACAAAGACAAGAGGGTGATTAACGTATGAATAACGTATGATATTCGAATTGCAGAATACAAATGATGCGCCCTTCACTTGTTATGGTGTTCTAATTTACTGGTGGATGATCAGGAATTTGAGTAGGGGACCAATCGGAAGTCCGAAGACAAAAGACAAGAGGGTGAATAATGTATGATATTCAAATTGCAGAATACAAACAAAATATCTTAGTTTAAATACTAATATTAAATCCGAGATCAGAGATCCAATCGGGGACCAAGGTAAGAGCTATGTATGTTAGCTGTGGTCGGCAGTATGGGTGGTACCCGAGGTAATTATCCAAGGTAAAATCCTATGAGTAACTACAGTAACTATGTACGAAGTCTACACTATGCACTGGAATGGAATCTGATCGATCTCAACAAATATCGGAGTTTGGAGCAGTGTTCCATCGGAAGTCCAAGTCAGGTGGAACGGAACGTAACAGGGGGCAACGATGATGACAAATGACAGGGATGCACCCAATGACAGGGAATGACCCTGTGCCCATGCCCAGTCCTGCAAGCCACTGCTCATGGGGTGGATCACAGGTGTTAGCAGCTGACAATGAAGGGTGACTGCAAATGTGAGGTGGGGGTGGTTCTTAGTATAATTATATAGTTATTGATATAGTTTATGTAGAATTAATTTACTTTATATGCTTGATATGAAACCCACATGGGAATCGACACCTGCTAGTACCTGCCCATACCCGCTGTGTCTCAACCCACTGATAATACTCAACCAGGAAACCTGCATCAAAACCCTACAAAAGGCTTTGTATGGTATAACACAGGTTAGAGGAAGCTAGCGAGGTGGTACTGAACTTTGGGACCTAGGTCAAGGTTGGGGGACTCGATAGCGAGGGAATGTGAGGAATAACAAATGGTGTTCAATGAAATATTGCGAGCTCCATTGGACTACAATAATGGGATTGACAGAAGGGGAGACAATGGGAGGATGATAATAGGACCAAAAGCGAGGGGAATACGATTAATGCAAGGTAAAAGGTATGAGGGGCTCGATACAGAGGTTCAATAAAATATCATGGAAGATCATGACAATATTGCAAAACTTTGAACTAGAATGAAAGACTTGGACTCAAGAGTATGGCCTCTTAAATTGGACTACTGAGATGATAACATGATGGGATTCTCTCTTTTTGAAACAGTACATAATACAAGGTATATATGACATATGAAAAGTAATCCTAAAAAGGAAAGTGTCCATGTGTTGAACATGAGGCAGGCTGTAATGATCAAAAGGGGCTAAATACTACAGGTAAATGATGAATTTATGTGAAAAGGAGGTAAACAAAGTGAAATCAAAAGGTGCATACTCGTGTTCCCTTTGAGGAGTTCAAAATATCTCAAAATACTTCTCATGTCCTTCAAATAATGATCTTATCTATTATTCTCCATGCAATAGGCTTGTCAAATGATGTCACAAGGTGTGGGGGTGCGGTATGAGTGTCTGATGATGAGATAATGGCCACCAAAGTGCATGAAGTACATTCAAAGTTCATTCAAAGATTTTTGAGGTCATTTGAAGTTGTTTGAGGTCGATCAATGATGTTTGAAGTGTTTGCAAGGCTCATATATCATTCAGATAGACTTTATAGACATAAGAAAGATATCCCAATGGGGCTCAAAGAGGTTCGAAGAAGATCATCAAAGTTCGAGCTCAATCAATATTTGTCGAACAATGGTCATAGATGGTCGAACAACATGTGTGTGCTCCTGTGAATGTTTGATGTCAAGTACAAGACTTTTGAATGGCTTGATATCGCTCTATATTGCTCGAGAATGCATTCAAAGTTTGATCGAACTGTTTGTAGATGTTCCTATGCACAATGTGAAAACTCTAGGATGTTTTCTGAGTACTAAACGCGAGGTGGTCTTATCACTGCGGGTCGATGGGTTACTACCTGTGTGGGTATGGGTACAGGTCGAGCTCTGGGTACCCATGGGAGTACCCATGCCATTGCCTAACCACAACCTGAGGGGTCATCATCTTATGAAATGAACCCTCTGCCTACAACAATTAGTGCTGTTCTTTGTAGGCATAAACAAAGTTTTCGGCAACATTGTTTCCTTCGACACTCAGTTTGACTTGTTGTCACTGAGTGTAGCAGTCTGACTGTCCATCACTGCAGTCTATGTTCCCTCAATTGAGGGCTCTGATCTGGCAAGGGCTGTGGCATGGTATGCCAGCCCAATGATAGGTCCACCTCACAGTTGGAGCTCTGGGAGTATCTGGGAATAGTCAAGTACTTTTCACATTTCTTATGATAGGTTTGTGCAGCAATGTGAAGGCCTCCAGACTTGTTTGAATGCATCTCAAACAATTTCAAATGGTTCTGAGCAAGATCAAATGATATCGCACCTCTCAAAGACCTCATATTCAACTTTGAACATTCATAGATTCAATTTACATATTCTTTGACACCTCCTGAGTATTAAGTGACCATGTTCGATGCTCCTCTAAACATTCTAACGACTTCAAACGGACGCATCATATGCTCAAACAGCTCAATTGATTTCAATCGTGTTCAAACTTTGGTGATCTTTCTCATTTTCCCATTTAGTATCATTTTCTTAAAGTCTATAAAAGCTTGTATTACTTATCTTTTCAACAAGAAACCATTCAGGTTCACTTCACTATCGTCTGATTTAAGAGTCTCTGCTCTTGAGTCCAAGACACTTGTCTTAGTTTGAAGTAGTGCGAAATCACTCACAAAACTCACTCAAAATTGCTCACATCCTCATTGTTGGCCTATTGAATGTCCTTATCCTCTAACATATATCGTATCCTCCTCGACAATGTCCTCTTCGTTACCATCCCATTGTCTCCCCTTTTGAACGATCCCACTTTCATAGCTCAACCAAACCTCAAACTTTGATTGAACACTCAATATTTGATCGAGCTCGCAATATTAAATTGCATATTGCTTGATATTCCTCATATTTCCTCACTATTGACTCCCTAACCTTGAACTAGGTCTTACAACTTGGAACCAATTCACTACTTTATACTAGACTAGACAATCCTCTCAGATACCTTTGTTTTAGGTGTTTTGTTTGGGTTATCCTACTTAGCACTATCACCAACACACATCCTGGTGATGTGTGTCTGTATTGTCAAGATTTGTGCACTGGGGTTCTTGCCTGGCACTTTGGGGATGGGATGTAGATAGTTACATCTGACCTGTCCTTTCAGTCCTGACTACAACAATGGCGTCATCTCTCTCTCACAGCTCACCAATGGCACAGCCGCTCAGGGCTGTTGTGTGGAGAATCATGCTTTGAGCAACCATTCATCGTTTATTGTCCAGCAGTGTTTGTGGACCCAAACTCGACACCCACACATACCAACCTCCCATGGTGGCCAGATTCTCTAGAGACCAAACCAGGTAAGTTCGGAAAACTACCTGGGTCTGCAACTGATGCTAACAAAACCATTGGCTTCATTACAGATATAACATTTAAATATGAATGTTTCACAGATATGATGTTACTATAATGTCATATCAACACTTCAAGACCATGATTGGTGCCAAGAAGATGATGGCCACATCTTTCCACAAGGATTTGTGGGTGGAGGAATGCTATGGCCATTTGGGGCTGTAGGAGGCTTTGGTACACGTTTTCAAATGCATTAGGGTTCCTACAGGTGAGTTCTTCACTTGTAGGGGTGGGGACAGTGCATCAGGCACTGTCCATCATTACTAAGATATTCTTTTACAGTACATTGTTGATTTTCAGGATGCCTTAGAGCTGTACAAGGTGGGTACAGCATTTGACCTCGGCCCTGAGATTCTTCTAACAAAGCTTTTGGCTTTGTTTTAGATTTGACGTTCAAACTTGAATGTTTCTCACCTACTGCATCACTAGTAGGTAATCTCAAATCCTCAAGACAAAGACAACACAATCCATCATGAAATTGCAGAGGATCAGGGACACGGGCATAGGGAGTCCATGAAGGGGTGCTCTATGCACTTTTGAGTGTATAGGGGGTCAAGTTACAGGTAAGTACTCTACCTGATCAAGTGGGGACAGTGCTAAATGCACTGTCTGTTGTTTGCTGACAATGTTTGTCCCAGAACAATGTGGTTCATCATTCTGGAAAGGCACAGTGTCATCAAGATGACAGTGACACAAGTCCATGGATTGATGATATGTCTGCTTGGGGGCCATATGGGGAATCTTAACACCATGTTGAGGGTGTAGGTTGTTGGGTAACTGGTAAGTTTTGTTACCTGTTGGTATGAGAACAGTGCCTGGGGTGTTGTCCGTCGATTCCTCATGTTTTCCATTACAGAAAAGTATGCTTCATCATTCTGATGAAGCTCTGTACCATCAAGCTTGCAGAATCATGGGTGGATGGACATTATGGACCCTTCAGGTTCATATGGCAGTTTGCCTCAAATGATGTCCTTTCTGTCCCTGTCATCTTGTCTGGTGATGAGGTGTATTAGATCCCGTGGGGCTTGGAGTCCCACAGCTCTCTGCTTAGTCTCAACAACCTTGACTCTATGTCGGTCTTTATTGGTTATCTCATCCTATTTATTAACAATGCTGTCTGCATTGCTATCTCCTTGTTTAACAGTGATTGTGAGGTCACTACATGTATATGCACCCTCAGTCTGCACATTGAGTCATTCATGACATGTTTTATGGATGACATGCTGGGGAGCATGCTTCTCCACCACAACCTCTCCACGATGCCCTTTAGTGCCTTCATTGGTGATTGTGGTGGATGACTTCCCCTCACTGGATGGGCAAGGGCTGTAATGCACATCAGCATTACAAATTTACATAGTATCTATGATGCCTGGTGTTTTACATCATACAACCTTGCATTGGGGTCTATTAACAACCAACCGCCACTCACAAACAAGATGTTTGTTCACTCAAGACCTTCGTAGTTTAGATCTCCTGATCAAGTGAGCAGTCGCTCAATTTCTAGCAAGCCTCAGGTACTGGCTGTCCCATTTTCCTACAGATCCACCAAGTGATGGACCAGTCATAGTAGTACTCATGATTGACAAGTTCATTGCTATGCACCCCAAAAGGTTTCAGGGCATACTCATCAGAACAGGGCACATGTTTATGATGCCCTAAGGCATCATACTGCCTGAGTCTCTCACTGGTTGCTAAAGACTCAGCAACACTAGTGGGTAACCAGTGTCTGTTGTAATAGGTCATAGGGTCATCCTGTGACCATGAAGTACCATCTCGCACCTCAGAGGTGTGAGAATGATGATTGCTCAAACAATCAGGTGGGAAAAAAAAATATTGGGCATCATCAGAAAAGATCAATGGCTCTGATGGGGAAATCACAGCTGCAAGGGACTCAGAAATGAACTGCAATGTGTATAGACACATGGTAGAGGTGGATCTGATTGCATGATGCAGGGTTGAGATGACAGTGGGAAAAGAAGTTCTCACTGGTTGCAAAGCCTGGATTGCAAGAATATCTGTGTGATAACACAGATATACAAGTTTAGATACTCAAAAAAGTGTAGTGAGCCAAGAAACCTAGCAGATCACATGAGGCAATGAGTACAAATAATGTATGATTGCTTGTGTATGTGATACAGGTTAAGGTTTGGCTACTGTACAGATTAGGAAGGAGCCAGTTGTATAGGGCCAGCTCTGTCTAAATATAATAGGTACAAATATGATCCCCCTGGGGTTGGTGGGGATCACTACAGGTCTGGTCCCAGTTTTTGCCCTCCTTGAGGGTGAACCAGGACCAAAACTGGTTCTTAAATTTTGTATATACTAAAAAAAACTGAACTGGACCCTAAAGGAGTGGTTCATGTCAGTTGCAGCTGGTCCACAAACCAGTCAAGACCAGTTTACAGCTGAACCAGGTCCTAGGACTGGTCCAGCCAACTGATGATGTGTTGTCATTGATGTTGGTGGTGGCTGTGTTGGCAGCTGTGGCCATGGGGCATAGGTACTGGTGTTGCATTTCATTGGCATTGAATGTGTTGTTTGTTGTTGAGGCTGGGGGGTGGGTGCTGTTGCCACTGTTGCTGCTGTCTCTGTGTGTTGTGGTGTTGGGACCCATTGTTCATCATTGTAAGCAGTTACTTTTTGAGGGGATGGGGTCATTAATGGCATGGCAGCACTGGAGTGATGCAGCATGTACCTGGTGTCATTCATTCCCCCTATGCCTGTCGTTTGTTGGCCCTGTCTGTCATTTGTTGTACTGTCCCACTCGGCAAGCACCTGCAATCCACCCACAAGAAGTTGCTCGTGAGGCTGGAGGCAGGTGGGTCATTATCACAAAGTTAGAACCTAAGAAACATGTGAAGGATTAGGGGTAAAGAAACAATGAAAAAATGTAATTACCTTGGGCATCAATATGCCCCAATTGTGTGCAAGGAAGTTGATGTTGATGAAATGAGACCATGAGAACTTGATAAACAATGCCAGAGAAGTGGCACCATTTCCATTTGTGTGTGCATTGGAAACATGCAAACAACAACAAATGGCCATGCCCTCCCTGGGGTATTTAAACTGCTTGCTTTCCACTTATTCTTGCTCAGGGGTCCCCCACTATGTAATGTTTAATAGTTATAATATATATATCTATTTGTACCTAATCAGGACCATAGGTTCAGTCCTTCACCAGTTTGAACCAGTCTTTAATGGTTCTAGCAAGTGTATGTGATAAGCAGGATGGTGGACTGGACTGCCTTGTTAAGGTGTGAAACCAGAACTGATAGTCCTACAGGACCAGTTCTGGTTCAGTCTGGTTTCAGTCTTTTTCCAGTTCAATGAACTGAACCTTTAAGCACTAACAACAATGGTCCCAATATCTACAGGCTGGCAGGGCATGGTTCCTGACAACGGTGTGTTGATTGTTAACCTATACCCTCTGCCCAACCATATCCTTTTACTAGGTCAATGGGAAGACCATGTCAGCTTTCAACAGCTATGCAATGTTGCCATCACTGAGACTGGTCAATCTCATATTGATGTCCAACATGTCTGATTCATAGGACACAGGCCTGTTGGCCACATTTATCATTTCACCAGCCAAGCAGGTGGAGGATACGATCCAGATGGAAGTGATGGTAGTAGTGATGGTGAGAACCACAACCATTGTGATAACCCTCAGTCACCCAACTGGCCACACTGTAACCCACACACCCCACCACATAATAAACATAACAACCCACCACCAGGGCTTCCAGGAGGACCAGGTGGAAATGGTGGTGGTGGCAGAGGACCTCTGAGTAATAGTTCTCCCCCACCCAATAATAATTGGGGAGTGAGCCATGGGTTTACCATGCCACCCCCAGCTACACATCAAGGAAGCACCCATAGAGTGCATGAAGCCACTGAGAATCACAGAAACTCAATGCATGAGAGACTGTATGAACTCATACAGCAGCATCTCACCACGAGACTGGTGATCTGTCATTGAAGGTGTGGTAGTAGTGTTGCTTAGGTACTACCAATCAATGAATAAAACTACTGTTTATATTCTTGATCTACATAGTGGTTAAGTCTTAGGGAAGTCTCAGCACAGCCATCTGGCTGTGTGATGTCCGGAACTTCCCATATTACATAAGCCATGTGCCCATTGGCACTGGACCTTTACATTCTCCCCTTCTTGGCATGCCACTAGCTAAGCATACATTACTTACAAGGAATGTGTAGTAATAATGAAATATGTAAATGATTCTCTTGTGTAATGAGCATGGTGCGCCACAACAAGAAATGTGATTGCCATGCTCATACATACATGTGCATCAGTATATACATTAGAAAATCACCCCCCTTGAGCTTTTTTTTATTTATTTAAATGGCAGCTCGCTGATGCCTGTCAGGATGTTGGCCACCTGAGCACCATGCCCACTGGTGGATTTAAGAGCTGCACAAGTCCCCACACAGTGCACCTTGTCAGCCCAACAAAGTTATGTACAATTTTTCATTCTTTTTGAGGTGGATCTCCACCTCTACTCCATCACAACATGCTTAGGTACACTGTCTGTCAGCGTCTGTCCTTCATTGCCCACTGTCAATGGCTGCTCATATGGCAGTGACATCTCATCCTCCTTCTCTGACTCAGGATCAGGACTGCTACTACAGTCCTCTGCCTCTTCCTCTTCTCACCTCTAAGTGGCCTGGCCTTTCCTGGGCTTTTTCATCCTCTTCCTCGAGGTGTATATGACAGATATACCTGTTGATATGTCCACCTCACACCTAGAGCTCTGGAGATAAGCAGATCCTTTTTGCATTGCACATTACAGTTCTGCATGACAGTATGAAGGTCCACAAACAAGTTTGAATGCATTTCGCATGATTTTCAAGCAATATTGTGTGGTATTGAGCCCCTCAAACATCTTTAATTCGACTTAGAGCAATCACACGAGTCCCTCACACCTCATACAACCAATTTGAAACCTCATTCAACAATCATTGATTACATTATGGTCGATTGAACAATGTTGAACAGTGATATCAAGCTCTCAATAATTCTTGAACTATTTCAATTGAGCTTGATCTTTGTCAAATTTCCTTGAACATATTCACTATATCTTCCACAAGTTAATATACACTTATTGATCAATTCATGAGCCCTACAAATGTAATTGAACCCTTTGCAATCATTTTGAACATCATCGATCAACCTCGATTGAACTTGAGTGCACATTTAACCCATATCGAGCTACTTCACACACTTCGGTGGCCATATTCATTATCATCAGAGATTCATACCATTCTCCCACACCTCACAAGATCATATGACAAGCTTATCACATGAAGAACAATAGGCAAGATCGCACTTTGAAGGACATGAGAGGATCTTTTGAACTATTTTAGACTCCTCAAAGGGAACATGTGTTTTCCCCACATGGATTCTGTTCATTTGTCTCACTTTTCACATCATTCTATCATTTACCTGTCATTGTTAGACCCATTAGATCATTTACATCCTGCCTCATGTATGCCTCATGTTTTATTTCCTTTTTAGTCCTATGTTTTCAAAACCTATATAACTTTGTATTACCTACCTTTTCCAATGAGAAATTGTTCACCTCACTTCTCTATCATCTGATTTAAGAGCTCCCACTCTTGGGTCCAAGTCTCTAGTCTTTTCTCAAATTTTGCAAAATTGTCATATCTTCATCTCAAATGTATCAAACATTGTCCAGTCATTGCCACATGCATATTAGTACCTATCAAAGCCCCCATCTACATCATCCACATCCTCTTTCACATATCTGACCCATTCCTCAAATGTCGAGGTCTTTACTGTCCCCAACATAATCCATGCGGAGTCTGAGCAGTGATAGTGCTAAGTAGGATAACCCAAACAAAACACCTACAACTAAGGTATCTGAGGGGATCGTCCAGTCTAGTATAATATCAAGTGATATGCAATGTAATACTGCAAGCTCAATCAAATATCGAGTGTTTGATCAAAGTTCAAGGTTGGTCGAACTACAAAAATACAGTTGTTTGAAAGGGAGGAGAATGGGATGGTGATGATGAGAATGTGGCCAAGGAGAATTTGATATATGCTGGAGGATGATGATGTTTGATAGACTAATAACGAGGACACAAGTGATTTTGCATTACTTTGAACTACAATGAGTTTCTTGGACTAAAGAGCTGGGACTCTCAAATGAGACGATAGTGAAGTGAACTCGAATGGTTTCTTGTTGAAAAGATAAATGATACAACCTTTTATAGACTTTAATAAAATGATACCAAAAGGGAAAATGTAACATGAGGCAAACATGAGGCAGGAAGTAAGTGAATAAATGGGCCTAAAAAACGATGGGTAAAACAATAAATGATGTGGAAATTATATAAACAGTTTGTGATACCATGTTCCCTTTTAGGAGTTTGTTTTTCATTATCTTGTGTCTGATAAGCATGTCGTATGACCTCTAGCAATGTGGTAGCAAGGTATGACGTTTGATGATAAGAAGGATGGCCACCAGAGTGCTTGAAATAGGTCAAACTTGGTCAAAGTTCGCTCAAAATTGATTGAAGTTAATTGAATACGATCGTGGTGATCGCAGAAGCTTGTAAAAGGTCATATGGTGCTCAAAGTAACTCTTTAGATTGTCTAGAGATGTTGCGATGAAATGTGTGAAAGATCCTCGAAGTTCAAATGCGATTGAAATTGTTTGAGCTGTTCAAGCATACAATGTGTCCATTCGAAGTCATTAGAACATTCAGGGGTGTGTTGAAGGGAGGTCTTTACTCTCTCCCTGGTATACCGTGTGGAATCCGCTGATCCCAGGACACCTTTTTTTTGGTGTATTGTGGCTTCACCATTCTGTGCAGATCCATGTGGATCTGCATGGAATGATGCAGAATCTGGATCCTTTTCACATGGATCCATGGAATTTACTAGGACTGTTCCATGCTAATTAATCTTTGCATGGACATGGACTGTTTTTCATCTGTATGGTCTGTGTGCAGACCAATTAGGACTGCCAAACATTTTAGTCATGTGCCACAAAATTTTGCCCCCACAGAGAATTGAACCCCCAGACTCCAGCACAATTATTTAATTTGTCAATGCTCCAGACCACTACACTACAAGGTAATTTCTATATGTGACATTTATTACCATAACTAACAGCCCGGTGTAAGGTCATGCCATGTCAACATCAATACATGCAACAACCAACATCCAACTGACATCCAACTGACACAACGACCATCCACTGCCATCCAACCCAACAATGCCAGCAAACACACGGTCATCAGCCTCCACCACCCGTAGCAGCCATCACAGGGCCAGATGTCCCCCCCTTCGGCATCCTCAACCTCTTGTGCAATCCGCAAATGCAAAGCCTCAACCATCAACCTGGTAGCCAACAAGGCCTCCAAGCTGAATGAAGATGAAGGGAAGTGGCAAAGGAAAAGGAAAGGGAAAGGAAAGGGTAAAGGGGGAAAAGGCCCCTCCAGGTAGGCCCCTCCCTCCCTCTGTGTTGGTTGCTCATGACCTACCACAGGGAAAAATCATTGGCTATGTGTGCACTGGAGGATGCAGGGGCCCCTGACCCCTCACATCTTACCTGGTAAGTATTTTTCACTCTCATTTACTTTTTTCAGATTCAACTAATCTATGTATTACAGGACAGAGGCCAGCCTTGAGGCTAGCGGCATTTCCATCGCCCCCCCAAGGCGCCTATGCACAGCCACCACCCCCAATCCTGGTCCCACGACCCTCCCAACCACAACCTGCATGTGATGAGCCCCCAAGGTGAAGAATGATACAACTAGTGATGACAACAACAACGAAACGACCACCAACAGTAGCAGCAGCAGTGAAGACGAGACCAACAACAGTGACGATGATGATGACGACTCTAGCAACAACGAACCGGCCCCCAAACGGCCCCATTCCAGACAACTGATGACACAGGACCCCACCCCCATCCCCACTCACCCCAGGAGCAACAATGACTCCAGCGACAATGAACCAGCCCCCAAATGGCCCCACTCTAGAAAATGGATGATGCAGGACCCCACCCCCAACCCCACTTGCCCCAAACCCACCATAGCTAGGAGAATGGTGAATGACACCCCCACCCCCCTCAGATCAGCCAACGACACCCCTCAAACAGCCAATGACACCCCTACCACCCACCCACAGCCTGGAGGACCCACTCAAATGGGAACAACACCCCTACCACCCTCCCCCAGCCTGCTGTGACCCCCCAAGTGGGGAACGATGGCCCCACCACCCTCTAGCCCACCATGACCCCCAGAACTGGGAACAACGGCCTCACCACCCTCCCCCTGTCTGTTGCAACCCCAGGAATGGTGAATGATGCCCCCATCACCCTCCTGCAGCCCACTGCAACCCCCAGGGGGATGAATAATGCCCCTGGAATGGAGACCACTGAAGTGATGAATGATGAAGGTAAGCCATAACTTTATTTATTTATTTATATCTCTGAATGATCTTGTAGACATTAAGATGGCAAGCCCCCCATGCAGTCCATCCAACATGTTACAGGGTGCCTCTCGAACCAGTGGAGGTATCCTCCATGGTCGAGTGTTGGGTAATGTTTTCAACTTTGCTGATACAACCCCCACTCAAGATCAAGATGGCCCCATCATGGGGAAGCTTTTTATTTACAAAGATCATGGTGTTCCGAGTCAAACCACTCCTTTCATGTCCCTCAAGCATGAAGTTACAAGGCATCTTGCACCAATTCTCCAGAAACTCACAACATGATATCTGATCCTGTCTCATAAGTGTGACATAGAATAAAATTGGTTGGTTCTCACTTCTTTCTAGAATGTAATCAGTCAATTTTTGTTTATGAGGATGACATGTGGGCCATTAAAGGGCCATATACTGTAGCTGTAACTGACAAGGATGACCTTGAGTGGACTGCCCAAAGTAATACATTGGTATTGATGCTTCTTATTGTAAGCTTTATTTGTCTATTTATATGGGATGGTCATAAACTCATATTGGTATTTGATAGACTGATGTGGGAAAGGCTTCAATGTCAAATCCTTCCATCATGTCTTCTGTTCTGGCTCAATCTGCTTCAACTATGTCTGAGCCTCCTCCATATTCTCAACCTTGCTCTATTTCTCCATTTTGAATGGAGCTTGCAACTCTTTTGGGTGTTCCAGCTCACTTGGTGGGCTCTGGAGATGTTTCTCTTCAGGTGGCATATCAAAAGTATTGTGCATATCTCATGGTATGCCAGACACTGGATGAAATGGCTGTGAATGAGTCTTGGATGGGGAAGAAGCCTAACAAAACAGAGCTTGTTGAGATTTTCATATCAAAGTCATTTTTTCAATCTCATTACAAGTGCCTATTCTTGAAGGTGGTAGAGTATCCAGATATGGTTGAATGGCTGGAATGTAAGGGGGAGCAGGGTTCTGATGTTGATGTGTGGGGTGTTGAAAAGGGAATCTATGGTTACAAGGACTTGGAGATTTGGTTGGATAATGGTGGAACTTTGGAGATTGAGGAGAAGGAATTGAAGAAAAAGGGGGGAAAGGGGAAAAGGGGGGGGGGATATGAAGGATAAAGAGTCTAAGAAGGACAAAAAGAAGGAGAAAAAGGAGAAAAAGGGAAGTTTCAGGAAGATGAAGTATGTATATGGTTTAAGAACTATGAATATGATTTATCAATCATGATTGCCAGTACTGGGATTTTATTTGTGATTCTGGTGTTCATCAAGATTCAAGCTGCACTTGGGAAAATTGGTGCCAACCTTACTATTGGATTGACCAAACCCCTGGGACTTTGGGTGTGGATTGTAGTTCTGGCAATATTGCCAGTGGTCAAGGCAGCTCCAGTTGCTGAAAGTCCATTTCCAAACATCACCTTCAAGGCATTCAATGAATTTGTCAAGCAGCAATTCAGCTCCAAGATTACCTTGTCTACAGTTCTGGTTATTCTGTTTTCATTGACAGAAAATACCGATTTGTTGAATTTGCATGCAAGACAGCAATATGTTTAAAATCCAGGAGAGCACCGAACTTTGGCTTCTGGATGGATAAAATCCCTTGCTTGTGCCTTGAAGGAAAATATTGATGTAAATCAAGCAAAACCTTTAAAACTGAAACATGTGGATAAAAGTGCTGATGAAGAGAAGATAATCACTGCTTTCAGTCTCCAACTTGATTCTCTTGCAAAGCTGCTTGGTCTACATTCATACGACTCCAATGGCAAATTTCAAGAAAATCTGAAGGCTGTATCCCATAAAACAATTCAACCAGTACATGTCATATGTCCCATTACAACTGAATGTGAAACTGAGGCCTGCAATTCACAGTCACTACTCCAGCTCACACAAACACAAAATGTTCCCCATATAACACTCATAAAAGAGTTTGTGATGTATAAAGATGTGTGTCCTGACTGGTAAATGTCCTAAATGTGAGACAAATTACTTTGTGGATCATGAAAGAGCAGTGGAGAACAGAGAACAAAAGAAATTCAGCAGGGTCTATTTGAATTCTGCAAAGTACCTGAAAATCGGGCAGGAGTTATGGGTGGATCAGTTTTGTGCAAATGGTGTTGTCAATGGAATGTATAGCTTCCATGCATCAGCTGCTGCAAATACCAACTTTGGAACAATACATTTTCTATCCATCAGTCTCAACATTTCAAGTCTCTGACTTGTTGTCAAATTTGGCAAGCATTTGTACAAGAGTCTTTATGCTCAATTGAAACTACTTCAAATTATGAGCTTGTACTTCAAGATGCACTTGCAATTGACGAAGTTACAAAAGAAGCTTTTGCTGTGTTGGGAAATAATGGATGTATCGCAGCTGCAAACAATCATAGCTGTTCAGAATGTTCACATGAGTATAAGGTGACTGCAGATACTCTTATTGGTGCTACTCAAGTGGTGGAAAATGCCCCCCAAGAGATGAATGAATCTGATTCTGATTCTGGTATGAATGTGGATAAAGCAATGGTAACCATGTGTTATAGATGGTATTGTCATGGGTCCTACAGTATGTCAACAATCTTTTTATGTGGGCTGTTGCTTACAAAGCTTTTAGCATTGCACTTTTGAAAATTGTACCTCAGTGCTTGCAAATGCATGTGGAGGTGTATTTTGTGCCTTTCATGAACGGGAGCATGGTGCAAAGTGCCATGTGAAAGACTGTGCAAATCTGAAAGTTACTGGGACACAAGCATGCACTGAACATGAAGCTGATTGGAGAAGATATCAAAGCAATCACAATAACCAATGGCTGTCTGGATTTCAGAGGATGTTGTGAAGACCAGGTGAAAGATTGCCCTGGGAGCCTGCAGCACAATCTAATACACAGCCTCATGATGAACCCATGCCTGAAGTACAAAGGAAATCAAATTACTTCACACCAAACAGATTTTATTGTACTGAAACTATCTGTGTACTATGTGGTGTGGTCATTGCTTGGGCAAAATTTGCTAGGGCTGAATCACCAACAAATATTTTGGAATTTTTGGCATCAGTATATCCAACAGAAGAATCTTGGCCAGCCTATATTTGCATTGATAAAGCTTGTCTTGTGATGCATACAAGTGTTACCAATGGGAGTTGGGAAACTCGGAAAAAAACAAGTTGATTGGTTGTTGACACCTATCACTATACTACCCATTCAATTAATGATTACTTATTCAAAAAGTGGTGTAATCCAGCACCACTGGATGGATCTGCACCAAATCTTGTTATAGTTGTTCATGACAAGGATGGAAACCCATATTACAAGCATGCTTTTAATACACAAGCATGTGAGCAATTAAATGCTTGGCTTGGGGGTTTTGAATCAATGTTGCAAAAAATGACACAGGGGAATTTTGACTGGTTCTTGCATGCCATGCTATTTTATCATACCCAATAAGTGATTGAGATGCAGAAGTCTAGTAGTCAAAAGAGAAGTTCTGATGGTGACAGTGATGATAGTGACAGTGATGGGTCAGAAGAAGAGTTCTGATGTGACAATGATACTCTTAGTGACAGTAGTGACAGTTCTGTTCAGCCAGCCTGATGTACATATATGTATAGGTTAATGATTTGTTGATGTTAGGGTTCTATGCAAGCAAGTGAAAGATTGTGCCATGTGGAATCCATGCAGAATGATGTGGAATAACACAGATTCCACATGGAATAATGTGGATCTGTGTGGTCAAACATGGATCTGAACTGAGTTGAGCTCAGATCCGCGCAGAATTTGCACTGTCTGTGTGGATCCATGCGGAACACCAGGGGGAGGGTAAATTACTGCTCATAAGGCTCACCATCCTCTTCCACCCCTCCTTCAAAGAGGACTTCCTCTTCATCATCCTCTTGGATAACTTCCCTTGCAGCATACATATGTGTGGATGTACCTTTGCCTTTCTTGTCTGGCAGGCACTTGTTGTCTGTGGCCATGTGGCCAAACTCCCTGCAACTGAAACATTTCTTTGCTCCCAAAGAGACATTCCTCCTGTTGAACCCCATTTTCTTATCAGGCTCTTTCGCTTTCGAGGCAGAATTTTCCTGCTTTGTTGGCTGGGCTGACCTGTTTCATACCTTTTGGTATGGCTCCTTTTGTTGGCCACTCCTTCCCAACATATTTCATTGGCTATCCTGTTGTTCGATAGGCTTCTGGTATCCCTTATCACCATATGGCTTCTGTATGGCATTCTCTCTAGCAGCACCTTTCACCACTCTTATTGTCTATTGTTCATCCCAGTATCAGGACAGCTTTAGGGTGACCTCTTCTGCCCTTCTTGCATGGTGGAGTATCATATCACCTCCATCTTGGAGTACTCCAGCATCATGTCCTTATTGAGCAAGTGGTCAAATATCCTCTTTGGAAGCCTCATGACATAGTGTTTCTTGAAGGTATACCTATGTATTGGGTGGTCTTACCATCTGATCTGCATACCTAGTCAGGCTATGGTAGAATGTCATGACCCCTTCATCTGGAGCATATGTCACTCCCCAGAAAATGTCTGTCACTACCCCCAAGGCAGTGTTGTGTATGAAACAGTCATACATTCTGGTTATTACCATTTTTTATGACCATGCTTCATGTTGATGGTCATTTCCATCAACATTGTCATTAAACCACATCAAGGCATCCCCTTGAAGGAATACAGCCACACATAGGACTCATTCCAAGTCCAGCTCTGGCCCACAGACCTGGTTTATTTCGAACCATCTGAGGCTCACTAGCCACCTCTTGAATAGCTTGGTGTTGTCTTCACCCCCATATGCCTTAGGCTCTGGCACCTTCAGCAGCTTCATATGACTGTGTTTGACCTCCTGGCCAACCTATCTCCTGATCAAGTTCTGATACTTCTCATGTATCACAATTGGATGCTTTGTAGGCTGAGGCATTCCTCTGCCTTTGTATGTGTCTAACTCCAAGGTTGATGCATGTACATATGGCATATTAAAGGCTAGGGCCTGAGGCATTTCCCTCAGCCCCGTACTGTATCCCAATGTGTGGAATAGCTTTCCATCCACGTCTTCATCTCTGTCTGTGGGCAATCCACTGTCATCGTCACTACTTTCCGATGGCATGTCTTTGTCCCTTCATCTCCCTGGTCCTCCTGGTCCAGGATTACCTTTTGGCAATCCCTTGCAATTCACTATGGAACCCTCTCTTTTGATGGCTTTGTCCCTCTTACCTTCCTTGCCTCTCCAGTCCTTACCACTAACTGGTGGTACACTGCACCTTTTGAGCTGTTGCTCTGGCCTAGTATCCCTTGGTCCAGCACTGTAGGGAGCCCCATCTCCTTCATCTGCAAATCATGGAGGCTCTGGTGACTGGCTCATTCCCATCCCTCATAGGATGGTGTACTCAGAGTCGATGTCACTGCATTGTTTGTCACTTGAGGTGGGTTCCTCAACTGCCTTCTGTTGTCATTCTTCCTCCTTGATCGACTCACCTGGCTGTCAAGGCAGCTCCAGGCTCGTCTCCACCTTCTTCATCATATCTGGCATTGAAGGTGACAATCCTCTTCTCTCCTCAGAACATCTCATCATGCCTTTCAACTTATTACCTGCCCTAGCCAGGTCTACCTCTGCTATGGTGAGGAACATCCTCCAGTCACTCCCTTTGAATCCTTTTGGAGGTTCCATCCTCTGAGCTTCATCAATCATGTTCTCTAGGTTTCCCAGCCCTCCTGCCAGGCAGCAGATGCCTCTGGTCCATTCATCCTGGGTGAACCCAGGACTGGGTCCATTATCCTGGATGATTGCCATGGCATTGCACCATCATCCCATTGGCAGTGCCTCTGCTAAGAATGATGGGATGGTCTCATCTCATAGCATGGAGCTCTTTGCTCCCCACATTACCAGGGAATCCACCCACTCCGGTGGTGAGAAACTCAGCATCGAAGTGCTTACTTCTGGGAATAGCAGCATGGGATGTTTGTTGTCCCTTGTCTGCTCTTTGGCTGGCCCTGATGTGGCTTCATCAGGCATTTCTCTCCCCATTTTCCCAGCTGACTGCTGGGGGTTGCCAGGAGCATCTGCTCTGTCATTCTTCCCTTTCTAATGTTGCTTCGACCAACATTGCTGTTGTCCATGTGTCACCATTGATCCTATTATTCAGAATATGGAAATTCTAATTTATAATTTCCCCTTGTAGTTTATACTGGGTATTCCCAGTATATCAAGAAAAGATTTTCATGTATTCAAAAAAGTGTAAAGGTGTGGTAGTAGTGTTGCTTGGATACTACCAATCAATGAATAAAACTACTGTTTATATTCTTGATCTATGTAGTGGTTAAGTTTTAGGGAGGTCTCAGCACAGCCATCTGGCTATGTGATGTCCGGAACTTCCCATATTATGTAAGCCACATTCCCATTGGCACTGGACCTCTACATGATCCCACCAGGCACAAAGACCAGGAAGATGGACATGAGCTCTGTTGGCAAGTATGTTGGAGGAGCCAAGTTTAGTGACTTAGAGAACTGGCTTGCCAACCTGGTGGTGTTGTTCAAAGCTGTGGTGATCCCAGACATTTGTTGACTTCTATTATAATTTCATTGCATTGCCTTTAGACTGCACTTATAAGGGACCAGTCTTATGTAATATAAGATACACATGAAATATATATGTTATTTGTGTTCTTGTTGTTGAGTGATACATTTATGAAATTGTTGGCCATCATTGGAAAGCCAGGAGTGTTGAGTTCCTAGTGAAGTGGAACATGGGACACTCCACATGGGAGCCATTGGACAACTGCAATGAGTTGGAGGTGCTAGATGCCTACTTGATGCTGATGAATGTCAAGGAATGGCAGGATCTGCCAAGGAGGGTGACAATGTCATGACAAACATGTTAATTAATGCATATAAGATTGGATCAGAGTCTCAGCAACAGCCAGTCTGGGTTGTGGTACTGGCAGGGTTTGAAAATTTTCTTTAGTTCAGTTGAACTTGAACCACCACTAACTAACTCACAAACATGACCACATACTGCATGAGTGAGACGGCCCTGGATACAGGGGCTGGGGGTGGCCATACTGGCCATCTGGAGGCTGGTAGAAGAGCAGACAGGCCAGGAGGCTCGTCAAGGGGGGGAGAACAGTGAGAGCATTCTCCCATGGACTTGGAGGATAGATCTCAGAGTAACCATGCATGGGTGTGGAATGAGACCTTCCACATTGTTTACCACCCAAGAGGGTGCCCAACCTGCATGGATTGTGGTCTCCACATCATGGAGGACATGTTCACAAAGGATGACAACTATGTCATTGTGGTAGAAAGGAGGAAGGACAACATGGACTTTTGGAAGAGGAAAGTCTCCATGTATGTGGATGATCTGGATGAGACTGATGCACAGGTATGCAAGCTGACAGCTCAAGTTAAGGAGCTGGAGAAAGAGTTGGAAAATGCCTACAAGTATGGGGACAGCCATGGAGGGAAGTGGCCCCACTACAACTTACCCATTATGCAGGGTGATGTCTCTTCAGTAGAGCTGTCAACTGCACCAGAGACACAGCCAGAATTGATGCATGCAGGAGAAGTATGAATGGATGGGGCCATTGGAGATAGTGTTGGGAAGTCCAGTTCGGTGTGGTTTTTTGACCTCCAAGGGAGGCAACCAGGACCACAACCAGCCCAAGCCAATACCCAAAACTGATGGACTGCAACTGAACCAACTAGGACCAGTCCTAGTCAGTTCAGTTGCCCCCAGCAAACCGGGTTTGACTGGTTTTTCTTGGTCATTTTGCCATTTTTTTGTGTCTAGCTAAATTATATTATGTACAAAATAAAGCTATGTAAATACATTACCACCCTGCAAGAAGTTGCTTGCAGCAGGGGGGTACTGCTAGATGATGTGGAAAAAGAAAATTAGAAGAAAAGAAAAAAAAGCCCCACTGTCTCATGCTTATAGTGAGGGTGGGGCATTGTCATCATTGTAGTGTTGCAGCCCCCATTGTTGTCATCCATGGTGTTGCTGTCATTGTCATTGTTGCAGTGGTGCACTCCCCCATCATCATTGTTGTCCCCTGTCATTCTTTGTCCCAGCCATTGGTCATTCGCTGCATGATGTGGCATCCAGGTGATGTTGGCCAGAAACAGTGCCTATTGTGACCTTGTGAGCAGATGCTCACAGCAGTGGCATGGCACAGGTAGGGTATGGAGGGGGGCATGGGGTGTCTCTTCAAGAGGTGGGTGGGCAATGTCACAACAAGTAAGAACCTGAAAAGAAGAAAGAAAAGTCAGTTAGTACATGTAAGAAATCAATAATAAAGCACATACCCTATGGCCCAAATGATGAATGAGTCATCATTTGGGCCCAATTTGCAGGTGGTGGTGCTAGACACTGCCACATCGTAGCTTTTACAGTTTTGCTAGCGACAGATGGACTGGACATTGTTTCTCCTTATTCATTTCTGCTTACTACTTCTACAAACAATTTCCCTATTACTTCCTCAGATCCTTATCTCCCTCTCTCTGACCATTCTCCCATTTCTTCCTTGACTTCACTTTCTATTAGGGTCCTTCACAGTACTGATTTGGAGGGTTATTTCGATGTGATTTCAAGTTTGATTTCATTTTCGGCAGACTTCAGCAAGTTTCAGGAGAGTCCAAAATCAAGTTTCAACTTTGAACGTGCATGTATTTCGCCTGCCAAACAAGCCAAATCGATCCAAATGAGACGATCAAACCAAGCGGAGCTTGAAACACCATCACTCCTGGTTGTCGCATCAACTTGTAGCATGTATTGCACTGGTTGTAACTAAGGAATAGGTATATAAATGACAATACAAGGGTACTGTACTGCTACCTCATGATGCCCACCCTCTCTGACAGACAGCTGGCTGCTGATGCTCTTCACTGGGCCTTCCTAGTGGATTTTCTTGCAAGAATTGAAGCTGAACAACTGGAGTTTCTTGATGATGAGGACTCAGACTCTTCCATTGGTACTTCATCCAGTGATACAGAGTCCTCTAGTGGATGGAGCAGTTCATCTGATTCTGATTCCAGTGTCTCAGACTTGGAGCCAACACCTGCTGAACAATATGTTACACAGATGGCAGCCCTTTTTGCAGACCATTTACCTAGAAGAGCAGATCCCAATACCCAAGACACAGGAACTGATGCATCTCATCCTTCATGAATACAAACATAACCGACCTCA
>QLOK01041898.1:0-16720 GCA_003313805.1 Tricholoma flavovirens
TTTGATCATCTTCTTGCTCTCTGGTACAGACATAGGCTTGTCTGGGGGTTTTCATGGTGGTTTGCCCCAAACGAGCTCCTCTCCGTCCTCATCATCTCGTTTGGTGACGAGGTCCATTAGTACCTGTGGGGCTTGGAGTCCCATAGTTTGCTGCTTAGTCTCAACGACCTTGACTCTATGTCAGTCTTTATTGGTTGTCTCATCCCATTTATCAACAATGCTATCTGCATCACTATCTCCTTGTTTAATGGTGATTGTGAGGTCACTATATGCACCCTCAGTCTGCACATCGAGTCGTTCACTCCATGATGTACTAATTACATGCTGGGGAGCATGTCTCTCCACCACAACTTCTCCACAACACCCTTCCGTGCCTTCGTTGGTGGTTGTGGTGGATGGCTTCCCCTCACTGGATGGGGAAGGACTGTAATGCACAGTATCTATGACGCCTGGTGTTGTTCTACATCATACAGCCATGCCATTGGAGTCTACAAACATCCAATGGCCCGACGCAAACAAGATGTTCGTGTCTTCAAGACCTTCGTAGTTTAGATCTCCTGATCAAGCGAGCAGTTGCTCGATCTCTAGCAAGACAGCCTCAGGTACTGGCTGTCCCATTTTCCTACAGATCCACCATGCAATGGACCAGTTGTAGTAGTACTCGTGATTGACAAGTTCATTGCTGTGCACCCCGAAAGGTTTTGGGGCATACTCATCAGACCAGGGCACACGTTTACGATGCCCTAAGGCATCGTACTGCTTGTGTCTCTTGCTGGCCACTAAAGGTTCAGCGACACTGGTGGATAACCAGTGGCCTTTGTAATACAACACAGGAGGGTTATCCTGTGCCCACAAAGTACCGGCTCACACCTCAGCTGAGGTGCGAGAATGATGATGATAGCAATGATCAGCCATCAGGTGAGAAAAAAAAATCAGGCATTGTCAGGGGAGATCGACGGCTCCGATGGGAGATCACGGCTGCAAGGGACTTGGAAATGAACTGCAATGTGTTTGGGCACATTGTAGGGGTGGATCTGATGTTACATCACACAATGCAGGGTTGGGTTTGGGTGGGAAAAGAAGATCCTGCTGTGAAGCTTGGATGGCGAGAATAGCTGCATCAACATGCAGATATACGAGTTTAGATACTCAAAAAGTGTAGTGAGCCAAGAAACCTTGTAGATCACACCAGGCAATGAGTATGAATTATGTATAATTGCTTGTGTATGTGATACAGGATAAGGTTTGGCTCCTGTACAAATTAGGAAGGAGCCGGTTTTATAGGACCGGCTCTGTCTAAATATAATAGGTACAAACATGATCCCCCCAGGTTCGGTGGGGATCACTACACAATGACAAAAAATATTGTATATAATGAAGTATGTACTGATTGATTAATGTATATAATGACTTGAAGTAGTATAATGTATATATAATGACTTGATGTTGTATATAATGTATAATATATATAGGTACACATGGTATACACTTCTACACACACACAGGGGCCGAAGGTCCCTGGGTGTGTTGAAGAATTGAGTAAAGTAGTAGGATGCAGCCAGGGGTTTGGGGGTGGAGCACCCCAACAAGCTGGAGAAAAGTGCTGGAGGCAGAAGGTGAGCAACACGAGCCATGTAAGGTAGAGGAAATCCATGCACATCCAGTGTCACCTGATTTGGCGTGATTTCTGTGACAAAAGTGTGAAAATTCACATATCAAAAGAACCACATAACTTTCAAGTGATCTTCTACCACCAAAAATATATATTTCTACTTATTGAATTTTTGGTGGTTGTATGTTTTTGAGACATCAACGTGAATAAATGATATATGTTTTTAACAGTTTTCATGGTGTATAAGTGATACGAACATGTGATCAATTAGATCACGCTCACAGTCGATGCACCACCCACGTCGACAAAGCCTCCCTGGGGCATGGCTGGAGTGAAAAAGCGAAAGCTCACCCAAATCCTCAACCTAGGAAAGTGGGGTATCAAAGCAAACAAGAAAAAGAAGCAACAAGAAGCTGAGGGGGAGAATGTGAGCCATTTTCATCACAGATTGAAAGTTCCTTACTGTCAGAACAGGTGCCACCCCCTTCACCACCAAAGCAAACCCATTCTGAGACTGTCAGGTCAAGGGCCTCATCTATATTTAACACAATCAAGAGCTCTGCCTTTTGGAAGCCTAGGGAGAACTCACCTGTCAATCATAGGAATGATCTGCCAAAAGGGCCACCTCCTGTTTGGGAGCTAGCTGCACAGTTCTTTGTGCAACGTGAACCTGACATGACCCAGAGCATGGCTCCCATGCATATTGATGAAACCATACAGGAGGATCTGCAAGAAGATGCAGTTGATGCCATGCTGTCACAGGACAGAAATGACAACATATTCAGTGGTGACAATATCAGTCTTGGTGGTTACTCGACTGATCAACAGGAAGATGATGCTGGGAATAGTGATCACGGTAACCATGACAGTACTCAGGATGCCCAGGATGACGCAAATGATCAATGATGGAAGCCACCAACTGTGGAGGCAGCCTGTAAGGCACATACAAAGATCAAGGACATCTTACATCCACGCCGAGACAATGGAAAAGGCCATAAAGACCCGAAGCTTGACTTGCTTCTGAGAAGCCAGCTTGAGGGAATGCAGCGCTTCCTGTGGACATATACAAATATTAATTATAACAAGTGGATGGCAGCCTCACTTGAAACTGCTGAGTCTGCAGAGCGTGGATGGTGGTATGCATGGCGCTTTCGAGAATGGTCCTGTGCATTTATTGAAGAGGACAAGAACCTCCCATTCAATGTGTATGGCACCTGGAACAAATTGTGGCTCGATGATGAAGATTTGAAGCAGGAATTGCTTACTCACCTGCAATCAATTGGAAAGTTTATTTGTGCGATGGACCTGGTTCAATACATGGACTGCCCGGATGTCCAAAAGCATCATGGCTTGAAAAAAGGCATATCAGAGTGCACTGCAAGATACTGGCTCAACCGCATGAATTTCAGGTGGACACTTGAGCCCTCAGGGCAATACGTCGATGGGCATGAGCGGGAGGATGTTGTCTACTATCAGCAGAATGTGTTCTTACTGCGCTGGAAGAAGCTCGAGTCTAAATTATGTGGATGGACACAGGAAGGCGAAGAAGACATACCTGATGGCGAAAGACCACAGCCACGACGGCTTGTAGTCTGGTTTCATGATGAATCAACGTTTTATGCACATGACAGCCACAAGAGGCGCTGGGTTCATTCCTCAGAGACTGCGACACCTCGAAAAAAGGGCGAGGGAGTCTCGCTGATGGTGGCTGACTTCGTTTCCACGGACTATGGATGGTTACATTCTCCTGATGGGAGCGAGTCAGCACAAGTTTTATTCAAAGGAGGTAAAAACTGTGATGGGTATTTCACGAACGAGGACATCATCACGCAGACACAGACAGCAATGGACATTGTTCAAAAGCACTACCCACATGATGAACACATGTTTATTTTTGACAATGCAACTACCCAATCGAAGCACCCTGCCACAGCACCTTCTGCGACAAAAATGACAAAGAATCCATCGATGAAGTTTGGTGCTGAGGTCACGGCCACTGTCAATGGAAAAATTCAGTATGCTTCGAATGGAAAACCTCAGAAAGTGGTTATACAGATGGGCCCTGGTCAACTCCCAGATGGGCAGCCACAGTCGTTCTATGACAGTAATGGTGTGTTCATTGGTATGACTTGAATCTTGGAGGAGCATGGGCTAGTGGCAGAGTCAAAGTTAAAGGCTTCTTGCAAAGGCTTCAAGTGCAAGAAAGGTGCAACCGACTGTTGTCAGAGGTGTGTGCTCTACAACCAACCCGATTTTACTGAGGGGGACTCGGCATTGGAGATCGCCTGCAAAGCTCGAGGATTTGAAGCCATGTTCTTGCCCAAGTTCCACTGTGAGATGAATTTCATCGAGCAGTGCTGGGGTCACTCCAAGAGAGTCTACTGCCAGTATTCACCATCGTCGAAGGAGGCCGATCTTGAGAGGAATGTGTTGGCTGCGCTGGAATCAGTCCCCTTGGTGACAATGCGGCGGTGCAAAACTTTATCGATGACATTATTGATCTCATATTCATTCATGACCACAGCTATGCTCGGCGCTCTCAGCGGTTCATTGATGCTTATGCCAATGGGCTAAATGGTAAACAGGCTGCTTGGGCATCACGCAAATACCATGGTCACCGTGCATTGCCTGAGACACTCATGGATGATCTGCTCAAGGCAAAAGTTTGAGAGTGGATGGTATAATGATTCAAACTTAACATACGTTAAACTCACTTTTACACTAATATATAATGATAGAGTATTTTTTGTGCAGAGGAATGGTACTTACGACGAAGCGGCGCGATTGTCGCATCCAGCGTCGGCGAAATCACGGAGAAGGTCATGTGCATGCTAAGGTCTCGTCACACATCAGTCACAACAGCTGACATTGGATGTGTATGAATTGCCTCTACCTTATATAGGGCATATATATAATGACTCAGCAGTGAGCAACGTGTGCCGGAGGCACATTTAAAAAACTTGTATTACATAATCCCATAACTCAATTCGTTCAAGTCGCCATGACAAGCGGACAGTGATCCGTTGATGACCCAAGTGACCCGATGAGTTGCTTTTTGAAGTTCTTTTCTTCTTCTTAGAAGATCGCCTAGTAAAGATGATCCAAATGAATGCCATACGTGTATGACCCGAAGTGTTCGTCGGCTTTCCATGATGGTTATCATCACTATCACAAGGTGATGACTCGGATTTCAAGTTAGTCAGCCTACATATAGCAAGTCTATACTTCAGTATATAAGGCAATGGTCTTTTTCCGATAGACCTTGTTAAGCTGTACACCGCTTCTACTTCGCTATCCACGTCTTATTGTTACATCGATGTCCTCCACCCCTACCGCCATGATCGACCATAAGCCCAACACTGGCATGGGCACTGGTGGCCTGGCCCGGGATGGTGCCAACTTCAAGTTCTCAACAGTGTAGACACTAATCATATGGATGGTTACAGATATGGTGAATTTGCCGAAGGTCGAATACCGCCAGCTTGGTAAATCGGGTCTGCGAGTTTCCGTCCCAATTGTAAGTACGGCGGACTCATCAGCAGTCTGAGAAAGTGCTGATCGTCCTCATAGGTAGGAGCCATGAGTTTCGGTAACCCGAGTTGGGTTGTAAGCTTTCAACAATCTTCCGGTAAACGGCAAAGCTCCTGATATCCAAACAGCCCTGGGTTCTCGACGAGGAAAAAGCGTTGCCGATTCTCAAAGCCGCTTGGGATAGAGGAATCAACACGATTGACACTGCCAACGTTTATTCCAATGGGGCATCTGAGCGTATTGTTAGTAGGTTTATGGAGAAGGTTCGTCTTCTTATAGCGCTCTTCTCATAAATGGGCCCGTCTAACGTCCTGAATGTTAGTACTCCATCCCTCGAAATAACTTAATCATCGCTACTAAAGTATATGCTCTCGTTGAACTCTCGGAGAATGCTCCACAGGGCAGTGCTCTATCCCTCTACCAGCATAGAGATCATGTCAACAACTACGGACTGTCTCGTTCGGCGATCTTCAACGCCACGGAGGGATGCCTGGAGCGTTTGGGAGTGGAGTATATCGATTTGTTGCAAATTCATAGGTTTGATAGGAATACTCCAGTCGAGGAGACCATGAAGGCGCTGCATGATCTCGTGCAGAGTGGGAAAGTGAGGTATATCGGTGCAAGCTCCATGAGATGTTGGCAGTTTGGTCAGTTCAAGTCAGTGTTGACTTAGGGTTTCGGGTGCTTATGATGTCATAGCCATGATGCAAGAGGTTGCCGACAAGAATGGGTGGACGAAGTTTGTCAGCATGCAGCCCGAGTACTCTTTGATTTACAGGGAAGAGGTAAGAGCATCAGCGCAGTTCTTCTCACATAAGTTGAAAGTACAACAGGAAAGGGAAATGGTTCCTTACTGTCAGCACAACGGTATTGGAATCATACCATGGTCTCCGCTTGGTGGCGGTATGTTTGGGGTTTAGGTTTGTTAGAGGTCGAACTGACATCATGATAATCGTAAAGGCATGCTTGCTCGACCAGTAGGGAGCTCTTCTACTCGCGCAGAGACATCCAAAGGAACGGTCTTTGAGCGCAAACTCTCGAAATCCGAACAAGAGATCGTCTCTCGCATCGAAGAAGTCGCGAAAAAGTACAACTGCAAGATGAGTCAAGTGGCGTTGGCTTGGGTAAACAACAAGATTGCCAGTCCGATCGTTGGGATGAATTCAATCCAGAGGATGGAGGAGTCTATTGTGTCTCA
Source organism: Tricholoma flavovirens (assembly GCA_003313805.1). NCBI lineage: Eukaryota > Fungi > Basidiomycota > Agaricomycetes > Agaricales > Tricholomataceae > Tricholoma > Tricholoma flavovirens. The sequence continues at coordinate 6,342 of QLOK01041898.1, forward strand.
TATTGTGCTGACGCAGGAGGACATGAAGTATCTTGAAGAACCGTAAGGTAATTTCTTCAGAGTTTATGCTGATGTCTAACGATATATTAGATATGAGCCGAGGCCTATTAGAGGTCATGCTTGATGGTAAGAATTGTATTTGTGAAGAAATAGGATCGCGCGCCTGTAGATAACGTTCAACATTATCAGATTATCGAGTAACATCTCTACCTTCTGCGGATGAACGTAATAGTATAGCCCGTTCAAGCGACTCTGACTTTCGTTTGCGGGGTCATCAGGTCGGAAATAATGATAGGAAGAAACATACTGGCATCAAAACCGATTCACCGCCAAGGCGGATGAGGACGACGACTAGCATCCGGACGAATGTCGTCCTCAAATGCGTTAGCGAATTGATTGAAGTTACTCGTTGGAGGAACATCATCTTCACTGGGAGTAAGGGAATGTCCAGATGAACCTCAAGAAGGACTTCGCACTTCCACCTGCAGCTCTGCTTTTTGTGCAGTTTCAGAAGCTTCGGTCAATGGTTCCCAAAAGATCGAGGTGACCAAATCACAAATATTGCTTGGGATCCATGCTGGCCTCAGTGTGTATGGAACTGAGACCGTGACGTAAGAGAGCCTGGTGTCACAAATTTGATTGAAGTACTGCGACTCGAAAATATCGAGCACGCATGAACACAAAGGGCAACACCGTTTGGCTACCCCATATGTTTTCAGAACATGGCAAGGGAAGAATATGGTATCACTTACTGGTGCAAATTTACGATGTGACGTATCACTGCCTTTTGTGTGTTCAAGTTCGTGGATCCAGATCAGACTCGAAAGACGGTTCACAATGGGGTGCTCCAGTGTAACAATGACCGATAGTGAGGCATTTTCTCTAAATGTCTTCTCGAACCAGCTCGTCTTGGAATTGCGGTCGCCGACGAGCTCAATGACCTTCAAGGAATCGATTGTCTCGATGAGTTTGTCAACAGAAGGGTCACTGTCAACCCTTTTTGTGAACCTTTTCTTTAGCAAACCCCACCAATTGAGCACCTTGCTGACTTGCCAATTTCCCATGGAGGGAGTCTTCGTAGCCCAATTAGAGTGTATGGTTCAACAGACACTCAGAAATTCAGTATCCTCTTCTTCTGCCTGTTCTCCTACTCTTGCAGCCTCATCGACCGCAACATCCTCAGGCAAGACAGTGCGCTTGTTGTGATGGGTTGGAAGTAGGTGTGCAATAGCTTGAAGGTGGTGTTCAATTGCGGAGCCATAGTGGAGGATGCCTCCACAAATCGCCACAAATCGCGACACCAGCTATATTCCTTGAACTCATCCAAAAATTCCGCCTGTTCTGGGTCGAGCCTGAATGTCTTCAAGTTGATCAAAGCGTCATGAGAAATAGATGCAACTAGGACCGAATGAAACTCAATGTGTGTCTCCGACGTGTAGTACGGAAATGAGGATGTTCGATGCGCTAATGTTTCCAGGTGCGGGGTGTCTTGCTTTAAATTCAGTATGAATCCAATAGACGAAAAACCAGCACGCAGATAACTCATCGTCGTTCAATAATTTGAGGTTCGTGGAAGAGCCGGGGAGTGCGGAGTATCATCTACCAGACGATATTATGTAGCCGCTGTGCGTGTGTGGCAGGGGAGATGATGGAATCAACGACCAGTTAAATTGACAGAAGTCCTAGTCGGGAGTGGAGGAGGATCCAGGAGTCTTGGTTGGAGGTTTTCTCTGATACTCAAAGGGCGGCGAATTCCTTCAGACCCTAAGCTTTCTGCGAAAGTTACCATCTTGAGCACCGATGCTGATCATATACATAAAAAGAGGCCTAAGGTTCCTCAGGCTCTTCAACTTGTCCTCTTTGGCATATTGTGTCAGGAGATGAATTACTAGTGCCGCCGAATGGGCTGGGCTTGGAACATTTGTGACTTCCTATGTATATTATAACATGTCAAATGGCATGAAATTGATATCAAAATACAGTGCTCACCTTGCTTCTGCTATGTGCAATATTCTATCTCAATGTCAACATGCTCTGTGACGATGCAGGGTTATGTAAACAAGTCCTGGCAGGGATTAGGCTGTCCCTGTGTCTTGGGCCAAAGCTTGGCTGGATTGGTGGTGACAACATATCCTTCTTGAGTTGCACAGGTCAACAGTTGAGTCCCTCCAGGCTTTGCTACAACTGAAATGACCTCATTGTGTCTAACAAAGAGAGTTGAAAGTGCAGTGAGTGGATTCAGCTGTTAGTAGATCTTTGACTGAAGTATGATCACCCGGCCATTAACCACAGAATCGTTCATTGTAGTTGATCTGATTAAGTACGGTCACGTGAATATACCCAATGCACATCCGTCAAGGCTGCGAACGTTAACCTAAAGCAAGCTAAGTATTGCAGTGGAATAAAAACATTATTAAAACTATACATTGCCTACAGTAGCTCATAGAGTCCAAACTATAGACCATATAGGTATATGGATGACGGACACTGGATGGGAGGGTTCAATGCACGCCAATACATGAGGGTGATCTCAGACTAGCAAAGCTTAAGTGCGAGGTAATGCAGGTGATCGTAGACGTAGAGGACGTGGAGCAAGTTCAGGAGAGCGTAGTAAAATACTCGAGTGAAGTTTAAGCAAACACAATTGCAGAGAACACAACGCCCACGAGCCCTACCAAGCCACTGGCCACATTCACCATCGCATCACTACTCTTGCTCGTCGCAGTGGCCGCACTCCCGCTCTGCGTCCCAGTCTTACTTCCAGACGAACCCGGTTTCGGCAGGTTGGTAGGTGGGGGTCCAGCCAACCCTGTCTCACTCGGAGTGACACTGGCCAACGCACCGTAGAGTTCTGTGCTTTGGTGCTGCACACAGCTCGATGAGCTCGGAACGCGGGCTGTCCAGGTCAACTGTGGGATGGGGCCGAGTGATTCGGGGGGTTGGGTGTAGGTCTGGGTAGCACCAGATGCATCGGTGTAGACGCCGGGGTAGTCCTGGTTATCGCCGAGGCAAGACTCGAAAGTGCCGTTCTTGGCGTTGTTGGGTGCATTGTAGGCACATCCGATGCGATCGTAGATGTGTTCGCAGAAGTGTGCTGCATTGGGGCCAGCTGGGTCGCAAGTTTTGAAGCAGAAGAAGTTTCCACCCATGAAGCTAAGGCGTTGGGAGTTAGTGACTAGAAGGAACGAGAGATGAAGGAGAACATACTTGTGCCATTCTATGACTTGGGTATAGCTGTTCTTGTCTGTTCCGAAGGCGTTGGAGTAGATAATGCCACCCATAGGATTTCCGCGCTGTATGTCACGTCAGTGGCTGTCTAGGTAGATTCAGATTCAGAACCAAATACTCACAAGGTCAGCGCCGTGAGGGTCCATCTCTCCTCCGAAGTCCGAGATGTTGATGTTGATCTGCGCTTGGTCGATGAATCCAACCACTTGAATATAGTCTGGTGTCTTCATGAATTGGACACCCTGCAAAGCGCCCTCGGGGATTAAGCGTGTTCCATGACCGGGCTTGGTACACCATGCGATCATCTCGCCTTCCTTGTTAGAAACAAGCTCATTGGGGTCTGCAGGACCCCAGAGGCAGAAGTCTGAAGTGATAAAAAAAAAAAAAAAAAAAAAAACAATCGAGGTGTCATGAAAGAACCAGAGGAATGAAAAAGCGGGTCACCATCGAGAGAGTTAAGGAACGAGGTCTGGCAGTCAGAATTCTGGTTCTCAGTTGTGGAATTGCAAATATTAAATCCGAATTGTTGACCCCGGATAAGGTTAGTGTCAGTATCCACTTTGAATGGCTGCATTGACTACTGTCAGTACCCGGGAAATGAAGTTAGACAGAAGTACTGACGATACCGGTAGGATATGCAAAATGCTTCGATGCGAGGGGAGTTGGAGGGAAAGTACTCATAGCACCCTGGGCCGAGACGAGAGACATTGAGGATGCAGCGAAAGCCAGAATTGTAGAAAGAGCGACTGGTGACATCTTTACGATGAAAACTCTATTATAAGTTGAAAAAAATAAAGGAAACCTGCCGAGGCAAGGATGGTTGTAAAGAAGGTTGGAGACGTGGAGCAGCGCCGTTGCCCTTAAAAATTGACGCGCTAGGCGGAGTTCAATTTTACGATGGCATCATTTTCTCACTGATGCATGATACAAGTATATACAACACTCTGTACATCGCACATTTGTCTTTGCTCACTGACCATGGGCGAAACTGTACAGGAAGCCTTTTATGCGAGCCGAACTCTGGGCACATCTAACCCTCGTTCAATCCAGGGTTGCGTCATGACGGGTCAACCCTACGCGACTTCCTCATCGCGTCGTCCTCTGGATTCAGACCCCAATTCCCTAAGGGATACATAGGCCATTTGACCCTGAGGATCTTCTTTCTACTAAAGGCTTCCCTGGAACGTTCACCTGAAATGAAAGGGTATGAAAGTGGGGTGGAGCTACCAGACCGTCAGTCATTATCTTGCAATCAAGTGTTTCTCTAATTATTGTGTAGCCTTTTCATTACCCTCACAGTTGAGAACCGCGCTGGGTATATGTATTGAGCTTTGAATTCCTAGGGGATAGAAGTAACACGAACATATAAAAAAAAACTAATATTGACAAGGGGAGGAATTCAGTGAGATGAAAGTACGATTCAAGGCAGCGAGACACAGCAAAGTGGTGACGTAGGACTGAAAGATTGCCATGGAAGCGCCAAACATCATTTGGTCGCACCAAAACCTAGTGTGCATGCGCAATGAGGCGAAAGCTTGGATTATTGTCATGGGAACAGGTGACCTGAGTGAACCGCACTGCTTTGAAGAGTTCCCTTGCGCGTGCAAGCTGTAGATAGTAGTAGTACAACTGACTCGTAAAAGGGACGCGGCAGAGCACCATATCCTTTTTAGCCTCCTCCAGGCCTGCTCGGCGACAGACACCTGTCGTGAACCAAGGCTCGCAAAGTAGGCAATAAAAATCGACGAGAAATGACGCCAAACGTCTCGGCACTTCCAGGTTACCGTTCCTTTGTCAGGCAACAGTACGATAAAGACGGCAGTCATATTAACGTCGTATTGCAGTGCCGAGTGTTGGCGGTGCCGGAGCAAGGTTGAAATTCACACGCACTGGCCAATGGCGGCGGAGCAGAAGGAGATGCAATTGAAGCGGCGCTTTAAAAATAGGATCATACGTTGTTGTCCTCAACCGACTCCAATTCCCCTCACAAGCCTCAAGGCCAGTTTCTCGTCTTCTCGCCCTGCAATAAGCCCAATATCATCTACCAAGCACTTGCTTTTTTAACGATATATACATGTCTGAAATCAGAAGGAAGCTAGTTATTGTTGGAGATGGTGCTTGTGGAAAGGTCTGTTTTGCTGTCCTATCTGCGCGGGCGCTTGTTTCTCCTTTGCGTATCATTTTTTATAACTTCTAGCTTTGCTGTATCAAATGAGCCATGTCCCTTACTAACCATCTGTTGGCATTACAGACATGCCTGCTGATTGTGTTTTCCAAAGGAACATTCCCTGAAGTACGGCGTTTCTTCTCCCCCATTCTCAACTTTTTTAATTAATGATATGTCGCAGGTTTACGTCCCAACCGTATTCGAGAACTACGTTGCCGATGTCGAGGTTGACGGAAAACATGTTGAGCTGGCGCTTTGGGATACGGCAGGACAGGAGGACTACGACCGGCTCCGACCCCTCTCCTACCCTGATTCCCACGTTATCCTTATTTGCTTCGCTGTAGATTCACCCGACTCTTTGGATAACGTCCAGGAGAAGGTCTGTTGCCCTTTTACCGACGTATTGGCCATGAAACCATTTAACCTTGTTCCCGTCCATACAGTGGATCTCAGAAGTGATGCATTTCTGCGCGGGACTTCCCATTATTCTTGTCGGTTGCAAGAAGGATCTTAGACGTGAGCCTCGCGTGATCGAGGAGTTGAGGAAGACAAGCCAGCGGCCGGTTACTCCCGAAGAGGTATGTAACCGCACTTCATTTGCCTTATGGGACATTCATGACCCTACCTTCCTATGATCTTGTCTTTTCCTTGACATTCACGCATGTCATGTCAACTGACTGATTGACTACTATAGGGGATGGCGGTTGCTCAAAAGATCGGTGCAAAACACTATCTGGAATGCTCTGCCAAGTCCGGCGAGGGGGTCCGCGAAGTCTTTCAATATGCCACTCGCGCTGCGCTCCTCTCCAGACCGGGCAAGAGCGGTCGCAAGCACCGCAATTGTATAGTGCTCTAGAGACAGTCACATGCATTTACCTACCTCGAACTTGCTGTACCCCATTGTGTTACCGCCTTTCGGCATGACTACTTTGCGCACGACGTACCCGTATCTTACTCCCTCATCCGCTACAAATACCCGTTTACGAATGACCTCACGCTCGCTGAGTCGCTACCTCTCTACATCGTCTAACATGACCCTCTGGCTGTCTCATTCATTGTTTTTATATCGGTTCCTTGTTTCGTGTCTTCTGCAATTTCTATATTCTGTTTATATACGTCAGTCTACAGGGCCTATAGTGGTTTGTCAGACGGATGACAATACGTGCTTTACGTGTCATCAGACCCACGAAAAATACTACCGTAGAACTTGTTCAAACATGACCGAGAGAGGCGAGCATCCGTCATGCATCAGGTCTGGGCTTGCGTGTTGGGGAATACTGCACCATGCTTTTCGCCCTATGAATTGTTAGCCTAATATGGTTGTCTCCGAGTCTTCTCAAATTGCTTGGCGATCGGCACTTGTTGAAACTGATTGCTTCGGCGCCCACGTTGCTCTGTTCCAGGATTTACGGTCTCTGGTTCAACCCAATGAACTTCGCGAACATTATTTTCGAAATCGGTATCACTCTGCTGAAGACAGATCGGAGAGCCGGAATATAGTAAACTGGTGCCAACAAAGATCAAAGCAAGGAAATGTTCTGCTATACTACCAGGGCTTCCTGCATTCTCACACGCAAGCCTCCCTGCCACAATTGACCATCAGTTTCAAAATGATTGACATGAGTAGCATGGGGATATCTTAACGTAAAGTGTGAGATACATTCCAAGCCAAATTTTGTCTGTGCCTTTCGAACCCTTGCCACATTTCGACCACTCAGCGGGTGGGCGCGACTCGACTGGCTGTGCATCCTCTGCCAGCTTGACGCCAGAAAACCTCTGGAGGAGACGGATGAGGAAGAAGGATATTTCGTAGTATGGCCGAACTAATGTGTCACTGATGAATCCAGAGGAATATTGAATATTGAAGAAGTGTAATACCCTTGGGCCTGCGTTGTTTAGGATCAGGTATTCTCCTAATCTTTCGTCGATGAACCTGTCTGGATCGAACTCGTGCGCTAGACCCTAGGACGGCCGGACTCGGAACGCACCATCGGAACCCCATAAATTCGTTCGGCGATGCATCAAGAACATCTGCCGGCCCATGAACGAAAATATATGATGCATCTATGTCCTAAGAAACGGCAGGCTTGCCTTATATTGGCTGGAATGTAGAATGGCTTCTGTCCAGGAGGGGCTGGGGAAAACACCGTCGCTCAGTGAGTCGATGTCTTCATTGCAGATTCTACAATCACGTTCTGGATGGAAAATTCCTACTGTACGTCAAACGGTCTGCAGGCAAGAAATCATTGACGAGTGATACCACTAGGTTAGTCCAAAGTACTCGCACCGGGGGGTAGAGTTGCAGAGTTTCTGCTTAAATGTAACCCACGTCCGAGCCTTCTTAAGTCAAAGAGAATATTACGACGTACCGTTTATGAACCCCCTCGACTTGAACATATGATAAACAAAAGGATATGAATTTCATGACGATGTTGGGGGAATATAACAAATTAAACCTTGGGTGTGGTTTGTTAGGTGATTTCTTGGTCCTCATCCTTGCCCGCATCCTTAGAGGCCTCACTCCCCATTTTTACTCGTTTAGCCAAGGTCACCATTGGGATAGTAAGTTCGACAAATTTGCCGAAGATCCTCCTGTGAGGCGTGACTGTGTCCTTCCATACTCGGCCAGGGGGCAGCTTGAGCCATACTGCGTGCGCAGATTACTATAGAACTGGCCCGCCAGAAATGCACTCGCAAAGTATTCGATGGATGATTCACAAATGCATCTGAATTGGTAAGGGGAGACAATGCGGGATAAGGAAGTCTTGCAGGCAGTGCGCGTAAGTCATGCCGAATAGAAATTCAATCGCCGTGAAGCGGGACACCATATAGGTTGAGACACTGGCAAGAACCATAAGGAAAAATTTGCCTGAAAATCAATAGGATATCCAGCGGTAAGCCTCTGTACAACCTGTTCTAGCTATGGCATGGCGATCAAAAATATCGATCATCGATCATGCCGGATATTTCACGTACATATCAGAAAGAGAGACTGATAGAGGATAGATCACATCGATCAGACTTGTTTTCACTTGGAAAGGGTCGCTGAGAATAAATTTGTAAGGGATCAATTATTATAATTTATTTTCTGTACATACCCCTTACATACCCTGCTAGCTGCCATGCTCACCGGATCATTTTACTATGCCGTGACAAAATGATCAACTTGAGCGCTTGAGCACTTAGGCTGGAGTCCCAGTGACCCTCAATTTTCACCCAACTCGTTTCATCTCCTAACTTGCAACTTCGAAGTGTCATGGGCTCATCGAAATTCAACCCATCCACTGACTTAGTCGATCTGACTGGGAAGGTAGCAATTGTAACCGGTGGAAAGTAAGTCTCGTTGATATGACCTGAGGTTGGCCACCTTTCAAATTTGTATGTAGCACGGGCATCGGATACTGGACTGTATATCGTCTCGCACGTATGGGCGCCAAAGTCTACCTTGCGGCGAGGAATGAATCTCGTGCAACCGAAGCTATAAAAAAATTGATGGCAGAAGGCCTTGGGCCTGGGAATGGCGAGATTGTGTGGCTTCAGTTAGATTTGAGCGACATACGGGGAACAAAGTTGGCTGCTGAGGACTTTTTACGCAAAGAGAAGAGGCTGGATATTCTTGGTCCGTCCTTGAACAAGTATGGCTCCATACCATAATTTGACCCTTTCTTATAGTCAATAATGCAAGCTGGTAAGCTTTGCAGTGATAGCGATTTTTGTTGTTCGTTAATTCGTTTTAGGCTAGCAGGATCTCCTGGGCCCACAGAGGAAACTATAGATGGTCCGCTCCTTACATTCCTTGATTCCGTTGTGACTGAAGACTGATTAGGCATTGCTACGATGACGGTTATAAAGTGAGCGCCCCTACTTCCCCTTCATTGAAGCCATGTATGTTACTTACAATTGGTTGGTTTATGGTTTAGCTACATCAGCCCATTCTTATTCACACGGACCCTTCTTCCGCTCCTAACGGAGACAGCGCGAGAAGCCGAGTCTGATGTTCGTATTGTAAACGTATGTATTTACCCTCGAGCTGTTAGAACTGATTACTTACTTGTGCAAAGCTCTCGTCTAAAATCTACACATATATATCGCCCACGGTGCGCATCAAGGATGTAGGAGACTTTAACAACGAGTTTAAAGATTCCCTCCGCTCAAAGATGGTTATGCGATATGGTAAGCCTCAACTCGACGATCAAAATTTAGTCGATATTGACTATACTTACAATGCTCTTGCAGCATTTACGAAATTGTTGACTATTTGGTGGACTCGCTCTCTGCAGAAGCAATTTGACACTGCAGACCCACCTATTCCTATCACCGCTATTTCTCTCCATCCGGGAACAATCAAGACGACATGGCTACAGATGTTCCCTCAGCCCTTTCGCTGGCTGATAGGCGTGGGAATGACGAAACCCCCAAGGGGTTCCTATAATTCAGTTTTTGCTGCTGCTGCAAAGAAAGTGGCAATGAATAAGGACAAGTACAAAGGGGTATATCTTCAAGCACATCCGGTCGGTGAGATCAGACGGTTAGGAGCGGATGTCGTGGACGATGAACGGGTAAACCAGCTTCGGGATACGACGGAAAAGTTTCTCAGAAGCATCAATCAGTAATTCGCTAGGGACATCCCTAGGGTTGCGTAAAATATTCTGGCCTGGTAAATTACTAGGTAATTTACAAGGTCCATTTGGTGGGCAGTAATTTACTAGTGGTAAGATATTGCACGTGATTAATTCATGTGACTTTTTTCATTGTCAAAATCTTTGAGATTCCCTGAGGGTTTATCTAGTCATTGAACTGTTACATGAATGCTATGGCCAGTGATATTAATTATAGCTGTGGGTGGGGCCACATGACACATAGTTAACAGCAATGATCTTTGCTTTTGAAGGCATTACATATGTAAACTTGTTTGATTTTGTTACATCCCGTTCCAGCAAACCGGACTTCCATCGGAACCCCGATCATTTTCCGCCGATATTAC
>QLOK01041899.1:5709-32810 GCA_003313805.1 Tricholoma flavovirens
AAAAAAAAAAAAAAGGACGCGCACAGGAAGCAGATAAAATTGATTTCAGACTCTGAAGAGGTCCTGGAGCGGGCCCAATCTTCTTTGGCGGGATTAGCATTACAGTAGTGGCACGGCGTAAGCTGAAAGAATGTGGCAAGTGAATATCCTCGTCCTCCTGTGGCGTGGCGTACGAGACTGTGGGTTTCCTCTTGATAATTGACGGTAAAGGGTCGGAGGGTGACGAAGAAATGACTGTATGGTCTTCTGTAAATGAGATTTTGGGTGTGGTCAACGCGTGTTGTAGCGTGGAATCAATAAGAACAAACCAGTTGAAGTGCCATGTTGAGGTATTGGGGAGGCCATGGTGGAAATTTGAATTAATTATTGTCTCCAACTTGTACTAGTAGATGGAGTGGAATTATGTAATAACACGTGACTAAAAGCAACCCCTTATCTGCGTGCTGCATAGCCTCTGGACAACTGGTGTACAATCGCAGTAGAGCACAGCATCAGACTGCGACTCATCGTGGCAGGTTCTGGCAGTGTGACGGAGCTTATGGGCTTGGCAACAAGTCTTATAACCACGCATATAATAATTATAATTATGCTATGATGGTTGTTCACCATCGACGAACCCAGTACTAAACCATCCCTTAAAAAGAAACAATATAAATACGCATAATTTGATAGTCCCGCAGCTGATCACCAATCAGCGCGATAATACGTCCGTGTATTGTAATGCGATTGATGTCGCACCGCGAGGCGATGCGAGGTTGGGTTGGATAAACAATCCACGACAAATGATCTTGAAATGATCCAACCAATTTTGGATTAGCCTTGATAGGCAAAGGAGACAGCTCCATATAAGCCGTCCTCACGCCCCAACATCCCGTGCCCATGTAGAATCTAATCAGTTATCAATAAGTATGATTCAAGTCCAGCAATACCCTGGCGTTGACGTACCTCCATCTTGCGTGCATGCCATCCAACCCCACTGCTAACATTTCCGTTCGCATCGGCCAGTTTCTCGAGTTCTAGTCTCAGTGGATGCGTCGGTTCTAGATCTCTTCTCAGCAAACTGCCCTCTCCTGATCCCGCTTGTGCCACCCATCCGCTGGCAGTGTCGACGTACCAACCTCTGCCACCTTTGCTCTTCAAAATTCGCCATGCTCCCGCACCCGCCCCAAGCCCCCCAAGAAGCATCGAGGACAATTCGATTACTCGAAGTCGTGAAGGCGGGGGTGCCAGTGGTATTATTGGTGCTGTCAGGCTGAAGGCAGTGGGAGTCGTGCACAATGGGCGAATTAGCTGGGTATGCAACAGAACGGAGGACTTTCGAGGGGAGCCTCGATCGGCGACACCGACTCGTAGGCCACAGTCCAACTCAGGAGAGGTCCCAACGAGCGCTAACACCTCGACATCTGGTGCCTTGCCTTCAATGAATTGGCTCACGGCATTCAATTCCAGGTTCGGAAGGTGAGAAAGACCCAATGACCGCAACTTAAGCTGTGGTGGGAATGCATTCAGCAAAATGTCTTTAGTGACTGGTGAGCTGGATAGGTCCAAATACACAAGGTTCCCGTTGACAAAACAAGGCGCCAGAGTCAGGATGTCCCGAAGGTCATGCTCGGAGAGTGTGGATGTGAATGTCATGTCACCATAGAGATTGAGCTCTCTAAGTTGGCTCGTTACCGGGGTGTCGATGAGGAAGGATTTTATACTGGTGCTCGTGAGTTTGATGCACCGAGCTAACGCGAGTGATTGCAGACGGACAGTCGGGGAATCCCCAAGGGCCTGCAGCATATCAGGTGTTACACGGGTGCCAGAAAGATCAAGGTGAGTCAAAGAAGGGAACGCCAAGACGAACGGTGCTAGGATGCGAGGCGTGATTGATTTTACCCCACGCAGTCCAAGACGTTGCAGACCGGGAAACGTCATAACGTCTTCGAGAAAACGGACACTAGAACGACGGCTGCCAGAGCCATCATTGCGGTCGTTGACGCTCGATTCCATGTCAGTAGTGGGTAGTAAATGTGCATTTACAAATTCCGTGAGTGCGTTAACGAACACGGCACTGACACAACCAGTGAGATCCACTGCCTCCAAGTCCCTGCATTCCCGCCTTCTCTCACGGTCTTCCTCCTCCGCATCAATACCGTCCATAATGGCGCTTCCTCGACCACGTGATGGACGTCCTCGACCACGAGAAGGAGCACCTCGAAGGAATAATTCATTAAGTACCGGGAGAGTCAGAGCTCCATCCATATACTCGGTGGCACCAAACGCAGTCAAATTTGGCATTTCCTGTGTTTGTCAGAATGGGGAAATATCACACGTCACGGACGCCGCTTACCTTGATCACCGCTTGAACACGATCCCCGGTGACAAAACGACTGTTAACACCTTCGTCTACGGAACGACGCATTCCTATGGTCCGGAAGTGATTAAAATCGAGATGTTGAACGAAACGTCCTGGACGGGGGTCACTGGGTACCGGAACTAGAGTGATTGGTAAGTGTTACGAAACTAATACGATAATAGAACTATGACATACTATAAACCCCGGGCTCCCTGCGCTCCATGACATGGTGAATGGCATCGCTAATGGATCGTAGAAGCTTCCAACGAGCAGGGCTTTCGCTCTTTGGCCTCAGTCGTCTTGGGCTCGGATCGCGGGATGCTGCTGGAGAAAGCAGCTCCGGCGGAATAGAGGTATCGGGTCCTCCAAGACTGTCCAAAATGCTTTCTTCGAGACGATGCTCTTCCTCGGTGTCGCAGGGCGACCCCGGGTTAGATGTGGCTGCCGCTGCCTTGGCCGCGGCTTTAATGGTGTTGTCCATCACGGCATCGACGGTTTCCTCGTTGTAGTCCCATGCAATCGTTTCGACGAGAGCAAGCCAACTGCGAGGGAGTCGAACCTCAACCCTATGACAATTGACCATCACCAACACGAACAAGTTGAGTATAATCTTTACTTACTTCGTCCAAAGCCAAGGTCTGGCGGCTTCCCTCCAGGAATGGTTCACGAGGCAAAGATTTGCCAGGGTGCGACGGACTATGGGTTCCGGCCAACTGCTGGGGGGCAAAGATGATGGAAGCGCTACCGGAACCCCATAGTCTTTTGGTATGATGGGGTCAAGAGAAGATCCGGCGGGGTGAAGACAAGAAGAATATATGTGCGCGCAGATAACGAAGAGGAGTTCTGGTGGGTATTGTGTTCCGGTGGTCATGATGAGGTGGTCAGTATGTTGTAGTCAAAGTAATGAGGAGTTGCACGGAGAAAATAATGAGGAACAACTTGGAACGGGCTGGATCTTATAGCTTGGAACGGTCGGCACCGGATTAGATTATAAATAAAAAATATTAATCGTCATGTCACGTTCCAAGGCAAATCTTCCTTTCTTGGCACACCGACTCCTTGGTTACTTGCTTCTTACGCCCCTTCGCGGTTTTCTCGGTCCGATTGCAACTTATTCTGATTTGAACCCCATATTTTTAGTTATAACCCCTGCATTTAGGCCGACATACATTAGGCACATCATGGTGTGATCTCTCGCAATCTGCTTGCCCAGGCACAAATTCTCCCAGACCGGTACTAGTTTGTGCGTTTGTCCTAATGCCCTTTCATCTGATCACTACAATAGGGTCGGCGAATTATGACTCAAATTTCTAACCAAAAATCATATGAAATTTTAATTCAATTCAACCGCTTGACCCCATTTTTGAATTCAGCCACACCCATGACAACTTGAAGGCCCAAGTCGACCTAGAACACATATCGCGCCTGAAATACCGTGACACTGACTGACAATACCCTTTTTGTACACCCTTTCTGTCGGGAAGGGGGCTCGTCTTGTTTCATCCATTTGGGCTCGCTTCATACATCTGATTGAATCACGCCGTTCCTGTACCATTTGGCGAACTTGGAGTTCGCGCGTTAACGCGTACGTATCCAAGAAACGATTAGTAGGTGCCCCTGATCCCAGTCATTTGTTTTTCCTCGACACTCAGGCTCGTAGCTGACATTAATATTCGCCTCTCTTTGTACGGCCGGATCCTGTGGATCCTGGCCGAAAATATCCGTCATCAGAAATTTTTGCCACATGGCATTCTGACGGGAGGCTGGCCTACCGTTTCGTTGGCCCCCCAACACACGTTCGATACCCCGCACTCCGTGAATTCATGCCGCTGCTATACTCTCTTCCGACGAATGTCCGACAGGTCGAGTCCTCCGAGTCCTTTAACCTTTACTGGCACTCTTGAATCTCCGCAGCAATCTTCTTCCCCGAGTGCAGCTCCAGTCTTCTCATCGGCTCTGGCTCTGTAACTCTCTTACGCGGGAGCTTTTGTGACATCGACGGGTTTGAGCGAGCTTTCACTATCGTTGAGGAATCAACGCATTCCTTGAGTATCCCCGAGACCACCCGCTGATTGGCCCTGCTGTTCGAAGAAGCTCAAGAACGGTGGTATCTCCTCGTCTCCGAGTTCTCACTAGAATTTTCGTCGGACAACAGATGCCTCCCGACCTTGTAATCAAATATAATTGGTCACGGAAGCGAACGTGCTCGTCTTGGACCATCCCCGCACCTTGACGGTGACGTCGATTTCTTCCACGTAAATGTCCTCTCTGTGTGCAGGAAGTATGCTATCCCATTGGTCTCCCGTGCTAACCATGCTTGATTATCACAGACCCCCATCCCTCATTTTGGCAAGATGGGTACAAATCACGGATAAAAATTCTCTGTTGACTCTTACGACTTCCGTAGATAGAAGGGAACCGTCGTTAGATCTGACCTTTGTGGCGATTCCCTTTGCTGGACTCCGGTGGTCAATCTTCCCCTTGACTAGTCGAGAGCGGTAAGTAACCATTCTGGCAAGCTTGTGTTAATTCTGTCTTTTGTAAAAATAACTCAATTCCCGTTCAAGCGCTTCCAACGGATGCGTGGGGACACTGCACACGACCATAGTTTGCTAGTTCCGAATTATCGGCATCGTGGAGCTCATCGTCCATTTTTCCTTGACAACTGGGTTGCGACCAACATGCATTTCCGTCTCATCTTTTCCAAAACCTACGAAGCACTCTGAAATCTCTTCGCCTGGTTTCCCGCATAAACCGGCAGCCCTGCTTCCTTGACTTCTTGGGTTCTTTGGTGCCCCTTCTTCAGGCGGGGGTGCGATATCGACCGCACGAGCATGATACCACAGTCCAGTCTGCTTTCCGACGCTTATCGCTTATACTATAACTTATACGTCACGGTCATCCGAATGTAGTTATAGAGCCCAGCCCCCACTGATAGTGACAGAACACCCCGCTTCTGGGGGTTATCTTGGGCATCAGTGAAAGTACCAGCAACGGTATTATTTTGGGCGAAGGTTGCTAATTTTGACACCACCATAAGTATATTTATGGTTTGCGCTGGGTCAAAGGTAAGTGGCATTGTCGATCGCCACCCATCAACTTTGTTTATGGAGTGACGATCGGGTGGAAACTCGTACATTACAACTTGATAGACTATGGAATAGCCTATGCCCGTGGATTTCTGGTCATACATGGCATTGAATTTATTAAGTCGTGATCGAGCCTCAGAACACAGGTCTTCTCCCTTCCACGCAACTCATACAACCTCTTTCAGTAAACCCCTGACTATCGATGCGGAGTATATATCGAACGTCATGATATCGGTATATTATTCCTATGGTTCTGATAGATAGTTGCCCAATTTGCCCAATAGATCCTTCTAGGGAGTACAGAGCGGGAATCACTGATATCCTAATTCTTGACGTAGAAATCGTATTGCTTGAGCATCCATATCATCGAAGCAGCT
This sequence comes from Tricholoma flavovirens, assembly GCA_003313805.1. Lineage (NCBI taxonomy): Eukaryota > Fungi > Basidiomycota > Agaricomycetes > Agaricales > Tricholomataceae > Tricholoma > Tricholoma flavovirens. The sequence goes on from QLOK01041899.1 coordinate 11,517, forward strand.
GTGGATACAATTAGATATCTACACCAGAAATCTTCCAAATAGCTTACATGAGACTATGATAGGGGAGAGAAGACCTGGGCTGAATTTGGTTGAGCGGAAGATGAGCCATTCAGATCCAAAATGGCCGAAAGCGATGAGGTAGGTGAGTAAGGCCATGTCATACATCCTGAGCGCCCATAAATATTTGAATCATCAGAAAGATATTTGAGAAGTTACGTTTTGTCGTGAATATGATACGCCGCATAAGCACGTACAACTGCTGACGTGAGCGTCCAGGCTGCAAATGTGCGTGCCTGGAGAGCGGTTACTGTATAACGTAGCCGTCAAGTGACTTATGGAGAAGATTTGTGGACGCGTCGTACCACTAGCAGATGGTACTCCATTGTACAGTTTACGCGTCAGCTTCAGAGTGACGAAGTTTTGGACAGAGTTGAATGCGGCTGTAACGGCGATAAAGAGCTGCCAGTGTGCAAGCCACCCTGCGGTCTGTGGAAGATCTTGAAAATTTTAGAAACGAGATATATGAAAGAGAAGCGTACTGACAAGGAGATATGGCAGTGAACATATTAAACGTTGCCAGACGTCGTCGTCGTCGCTGCTGTAAGTGAGTAGCAACAAAGTTCAAATTTTCGACAGAAATGATTATGTAAGCGGTCGTCATGTGCAAAGCTTGTCAACAGAGTCTGTTGGAATTTATTCTGAGATGTGCCCTGGCCCTGGTAGTACTTCTCATCCTCATACACAATGGCCGACGCTCTCCTAGGCCGGGGCACACAACGACCTGCCTCTCTACGTTCTGTCGCCAGCAGTTCTAGTGTTTCCAGTGGTGTCAGTCTTACCCGAAGAGCGAGGACCAGGACCAGGCCAAAAACTGCGGGGTCTGGACGCGCTGATAACCCTCCTGCAAGTCCAATATCCAAACTGCCATACATTGACCCCGGCTTTGCACATGGGTCATCCCGAGGTCCACCCTCAACCATCATCTCAAAAGAATCCCCGAGTTTCCCCCCACGCGCTCATGGAGATAAAGTCCTCGAGCTACAAACGGACGCCACTCCCCCACGCGCAGAAGGACGCGATGCTGCCACAGATAGCATCTCGGACGGTTTGCAATCGCCTCCGATGACGCCGAGACTGGTACGTATTAGAACTTCTGTTCGTGTAGTGTGTGCTTAACTTGCCGCAGTCCAGGCCAGTGAGACGGACTTCTGGTTTGCAAATTCAACCCACTGCCGACCAGCCTCAACCTCCTCCCTCGGCCTTTTCTCGCGACCCTTCTCTGACACGCATAAATGCTTCTGGTGGCAACGTGCGGGATTCGGTATCTACCCATGGCACGTCATCTTCACTCTATCCGCTAACTATATCAACCACCTCCGGTCCGGACTCTCCCCCTTCTCCACGTTCAATGAATGACCAGGACGAGAACTATGACGTGTCCTCGTACGACCCTGAAGTTGGCGAAGTCCAGGAATACGTCCAAGACGACGTTTCCTATCGTCTTCGCCTGTTGGTGAACAACAATTACTTCTTACCTCCTGCTCATGCGAAACCCTCTCCGTCCGACTTCGCAAATTCAGGGCTCACTGTATCCAAAAAACCTTCCACGCCAACTTTCATGGACCTCTTCCGCAAATCAAAGTCAAAACCGACGACACCAACTTCATCACCAACGCCTGATCCAACTCTGCCTGCATTGCGAACTGCTGCGGATTCCATAACTCTGTCTTACGCGTTGCGAGCACAACCCCGTTCTTCATCACAGATTCCTCGTATCCCCCATCCCGGTGATCGCACTGGCCGTGTCGTTGTCGTACGCGAAAAAATGCATGATTTAGCTGTCGCTGCCAAACAAGCAGAACAGGATCTGAAATCTCGAGGCATCCGTCGTGACCAAGGATCTCAACCTGGTCATGTACCGTTTGACAATGTTATAGACCCTACAGACGTCGTAGATCTTCCGCCCCCGTCAGCCGCCTACCCGTTTGCTGTTCAGGCTTCTGTATTACATGGTTTGGGAGTCCAGGACTCAGTGGGTGCGGCAGTTTTGGCAGACCGATTACCTCCACCGAAGAGCCCTGGGATGTCATCGTCTGATGCTGACGAGGATTGGAGGAAGGCCTTGTTGCAACAGGCTGTCCATCTTTCGCTGGACTCTGCATCTCCTGATGCGTCTTTTTCCGCGATGATTGGCGCTTCGTCGACGCCTCTGGCTTCGCCACGGCTGTCACCCACGGGGGCCCCTCCCCGAGGACCTACGCCTGCTGCTAAGCGGCTGTTGGAGCAGCGCATAATCAGTAATCCAAGGTTCTCAGACCTGTCGCCCCCACATCTATCGCGGAAGAAGTCAAATCAGAGTCAGTCTTCGGAGCCTTCCTCCAAAGAACGGACCCCAGAACTTCTTTCTCCTCCAGATACTCCTGGCCCAAGGAGTTCCTTTCCGATGCGCGCAGATACGCCGTCAGGTCCTCTCACGCCGCTTGCGCCGGCTCCCCGGAAATTTCTTGTCAATCCTTTGCAATCCCTTTCGCAAACAGACTTCGCCCAACCTTACCAGCGGCCGGAATCGTCAGTAATTGATTCATCTTATCCATCTCTCCGAAAAGTCATGTCTTCTCCATCGCTTTCTGATGCATATGAGTATGACGACAGGAATTCGTTGGCGACTCCACCTCCATTACCCGCTACCGCGTTGTCTTCATGCTGTTCGTTTCCAGATGTGGCGACCGCGCCGTCATTCGAGACAAGTCAAGAGAGGCCAATGACTATCACATCAGAGTCACGGTACTCGGAGTATGAGGACGTAACAGACGATGAGGATATGCCCAGGTCATCGGTCGCACTGTCGGTGGTGAATGAAGGACGGCCTTCCCTGTCCAACTATTCTCAGCGGTCACCAGCAACTTCCGCGTTCCGGGATGCGTTGACTTTCCCTGGACAACACTCTACCGCACCTTCTTATCAACCTCCTTCGCGGCAAAGTTTGGATCAGGCATCTTCCGCCCGCGACAGTCCCGTCCCTCGTTATTCGGCCATGTCACCTCCCCCCAGAATATCTTCCTCGCTCGCCCATATTGCACTCTCCCCACCTCCACGTGCCTCCTCCCTGCATTATCGAGCCATGCAAGGTCGAGTAGCTACCTCTACATCCGAACCTGAGCATTCACCCCTCACTGATGACACGACCCTGGTAATCGTTCCACAAGAGATCGTCGCACCAGAACCCACTACCCCACCATTTCCTATCCCTGAACGACGTGAGAATCCCGCATCAAGGCAATTATCCCTTGACATCCCTTCAACAACTGTTCCTGTCACCATTCATTCAGCCCCCGGCCCTTCGTCGCCTACGTCATTCTTTGACAGCATTCAAGCACAACCCAATGCGATGGATGATCTAGATTCTTCCAGTGAGAGTGAAGATGATGATGAAAACATCTCTAGCAATTCGCGAGGTCCGACCAACCTTTACGTGGACCCTCGCACTCGTCTGATTTCAAGCGTCTCAGAACCCAGGCCTACTCTCATGCGACTCGGGAATCACTCTACGCCTTACATTGGTCGTGTTACTCAACTGGGCCGGCCTTCTCTACCGTTTGGAGTGGGTGACAAGAAACCAGTCGGTAACACCCCTGTCAAACGTCCGTTTTTTACCGAGCGTTCTGGAAAAAGTGATCAAGGCCATGGTTCGCCGGTTTCCTCGTTTGAGTTTTACAGGACCGTTCAGCACCAACATCAGCGTCCTGGCACATCCACCAGTGGGCCCAGCACTGTGTTCAGCAAGCCTAGATCGGCTACCGTGGGACCTGAAGAATGGCCTTCCACCCAGAGAGCACAGGAATCGCTCAGAAAACTAGATGGTATGTTAATCCAGCACATGGAGGCAGAAAAGGATACAATTAAAAGGATAGCTACGACCGCTCGTTCCCATATTCCCGCAAAGAAGTTTTGACCTATATAACCAATATATAACTTGTCATTTATACCACCGCTGCATTACTAATATACCTTGTTTGACTTGATGATCGAGACTTGAGTCACGGACACGTGGTTGTGACGCCCACTTTGCTGTTTTAAGGGAAGCCATAAACAGATCTTGACTCGACCAACCACAGCATGGAAAAATATAACGAACGCCCCTACTATTCATATTCGTGGCATCAGGTCAGCATTTGCCTCCAATGGTTCTTCGAGCCTGTGAATCCTAACACAAATACCGTTAGTCTCATGATCAGGTATCTTGACTTGGCGGCCTAAGATTGTACATGCCATTTATTGAATGTATCATATTTCAGGCTACGGTTCTGCTAATGGTTCCATACGAGACGCAGAAGGAAGACGTTGTGGTAAGCCTGTTAGTGTTTAATCGACTAATTTATAAAACATAAAACACTCTTGGATCCTCCAGGTGATAATCGAGCGTAACTACCTTATTGTGGGCGTTCGAGGGTACCAGCCAACGGTGAAAGTAAGCTTTATATTATTTCCCACCTTATGTGTATTTTACGGTAGATGTGCAGGGACGTCTGTACAGCACTGTCGATACCAATAGTTCTGTGTGGCAACTGGAACCCCGAGTATCCCGACCCTCGGCACGAGGACGAACGACATCCACAACGTCCACCGCCTCAACGCAATCGTCGTACGCCTTTGTATCTGATCCAGACATTTCTAGCAGCTTTGCGGCATCACTTGAAAGTGGGCAGGTTTCTGACGCTGATGATATTTCGCCTTCTCCAGCGTTGTCGTCTCCTACCTTATCCTCAGCTGACGAGCGAAGTCTGCCAGTTATATCGCATCACAAGACCCTTTCTAATGCCGCTGCCTCACGCCCCGCATCCCCGGGCCATGCCTTGCGCAGTATGACTTCTTCGTATTCTTCTCTTGACTCATTGCATTTTCCCCCGTCTGGAAGACTTTTGACCCTTCATTTGGAAAAAGACCAATCCATCATCTGGCCGTCTTTAATTGTGGGCCCCGCCCCGGATGCATTTTCCCCTCCCTTGGCTAATTCGATTGTCTTTGACTCGAGCCATGAACTTGAACATCAGTATAATATGGATCCCACGAGCTTGGTATTAATAGCATTAGAACTCTTTGATATAAGAAAAGACAAAGATGAAGCTTTTGAATGTTTCCTGTGAGCATCATATCATATTACATGTCACTTATTACTTGAACGAATTTTCAGGCGTGCATGGCACCAGGCACACGTTCCTTCTGCAACGATGAGACTTGTCTCGCATTACCTACCCTTAAATGCACCTCTAAACCTAGATGTCCCTGCTGAGCAAGCACCACAGGGAACTGTGGCCTACTATCTACAGTGCATCGGCGGAAGCCGCGGGCTGGCGCAGCTTTATCTTGATGCAGGACTCCTCCATATGGAAGGTGCAGCCACTACTCTACTCTCCACTTCATTCTCGAGTCTGTCGTCAATTCGCCTGCCGCTTCATTCGCAAGCGGGAGAAAGTGGGACAGAAGCTTGGAAGCGAGATCGAGAAGCCGCTGCAATGTACTTTGAGCGTGCTCGACTGTTGCAACCTAGTCTACATATCCCTACCCTCCCACACGAGACTATCAATGGCTCCGAAGAACTAGAGATACCTTCAATAGAGCTTGCACCCGGAAGCGCTCGTTCTGGAGAGTCTCGTCAATCAGATCCAGACACCCCAGTCGTACGGCGACGCAGGAAGAAAGAGGAAATGACGCTGTTTGACAATCGTGTCGCTGAAGACGTGGACAACACATGGTTTGTGTATATTCCTGGGTTGGTTGGGGCGGGCACTGCATTGCTCGCCGTCGGAATCATTGGTGTATTGAGTTTCTCGACGTGGTCACGACGGAATCAAGGATCTTAGAACTTTTTTATTGTACGTTGTGTTGTATTGCGTTCTCTTGTGCACTTAATAGAAATAATGCGAACTTGGATTTACTGAGATGCGTGACTCGCTCCGGAACTTTTACGGTCACGGTAAGTATGGCCCCTCGAACAACTTGGAATGTCGATTTCCTTCAGTCCCACGCCCTCCCCTCCCATCGTGCCTTGATTGTCGTAAACCAGGGCTTCTCTCCTGCTCTTTTCCATCGTCTATGGAACTCCTGCTCATGGCGATGCTGCGCTGACGGAGGTGCTAATCGGCTTTATGATGTCTTTGACGATCCTGAATTCGTGAAACGCGACTCATCTCGGGGCGAGTGAGCTAATACCATCAGTATGTTGTGTTTCTCCTTCTCACCATGCGCCCCTGAGGCCAGATATCTGCCGGACCTGATAAAAGGAGACATGGACTCTATACGAGACGACGTTAAATCTTATTATGCCATGCATGTAAACTTTTGCATTAACTCACGATTATTATATTTTGACTAACGACCACAACTCAGGGGGTCCCAATTGTAGAAGATTACGATACGGAAACAACAGATCTGATGAAATGTGTATGTGCATTGCAAGAGGAGGAAACTCAGGTAGAGCTCTTTCCCTTGCCTAGTTTAACTTTTCTGATGCGCATGACGTGCAGCAATATGATATTATCATCCTAGGAGGATTATCTGGACGTCTAGACCAAACCATCTCCACCCTTGCCTACCTATATAAACTCCGTAAAACCCGCAACCGAGTCTTCGCCGTTACCGATGACAATATTGGATGGGTTCTGGATTCCGTATTTGTTTTATTGGATATCTCCTTCCATTTCATTGAATCGTCTAACTCAGGGTGAACACACTATTGCAATTAATCACGATTTGCTAGGTCAGACGTGCGGCCTCCTCCCGGTCGGGATAGATTCCACAATCTTGACCACTTCAGGACTACGGTGGAACTTGAGTGCGCATTTATTTTCCGAGTCCAGAAGGGCAACGCACCATTGATCTTTCATACAGCTGAGCATCCCTCCTCTTTTGATGGAATGGTGTCTACCTCGAACCATCTCCTTCCGGCGGAAAAGGAAGTCACTGTCAGAACATCGAAACCCATTTGGTGGACGGCAGAATTAAGGAAATTGAGTTGGGACTAATGCACGGAGAGAAACACAGCTAACTTACAACTGTCACTTGAATTAGTATTTATAAACTTTATAGTTGTCAACCATCATGTCGGACTCTCGTACACGCGAGATTACCGTTTTGTACTTCGCAGCCGCGTCGACCGCGACCAACCTAACCTCTGAAAGGGTTCCGATTCCTGAGGCTTTCCTTCTTTCATTTCTCGGCCAGCTACTGGTGACAAGGCATCCCAACACGAACCTGGGAAAAGTCTTGGAGGGCAGCCAATGGAGTGTTAATGAAGAAATGGTGGACGATCCGCAGACAGTTGAACTCAAGGGCGAAGAAGAGGTTGCTGTTATCTGTCCGGTCTCTGGCGGATAAGTGTTCGGAAGCAGATGGTGGAGAGGTCACTTGGTAAGACAGACTCGCCATGCACCCCACACTATTTCTCACTACACTCATCACCCCAGCTATCTCAAGTTGTTACTTTGCATGAAATGGTCTTCCATAAACCAGAAGCCTGCGTTCCGGGCCACTCGCCTAACACCTTTAACATTCTTGATTAAAGAGTATGACGATGTATACTCAGAACACCCCCATATCTATGCCAAAGTAGTACAATCAGCCAATACGATCCTCGTCATCGATACAGGATGCGGAGGGGCATCGAACGAACCCAATACTGGCATTAAGAGCGTACGAGAATTCATGGAGACAGTAAGGGTGGATGCTAACAATAACAAGCCGCTGAATGAAGAGGGGAGAATGAAATACTTGGTAGTCACAACGCATTGTCATTACGATCATATCCGTACGTGATACTCGGATACACCAGAATACTGATGATAACCACCTTGCAGTTGGTATTGAACAGTTGTAAGACCCATACTCCAATGTCGCCCGTTCTTCATTCACTCAAAACGGTTCAGCAACGACTCACCCATCCTCGCATCCTCGTATTCACCTGCCTTCCTCTCTGCATCGGCACGGCCAGAACACTCTTTGTGTAACGCGCTTGGTATCCCAACTCCCTGGTATGACCCAATCCTCACCCCTCACCTTCTCCCCATCAAATCGAATATCAACAGTGGTCATCCTCTCGGTGTTACTCTTCTCCATACACCTGGACATACGCCAGACGAACTTGCTCTGTATGACACTGCCGAAAAGATGCTCTTTGTGGGCGACTCGTTGTATGAGCATGAAAACATTATTTCCCCGAAGGAAGGCTCGATCATCCGGTGGTTCAAATCTATTGATTACTTGATCGAATTCGTCAGCGATGAAAACCAAAATAACCGCAAGGTGGCGAGAGAGGTTCTAATCAATTCTGGACATCGTACTGTCGTTCAACCTGCCCTGGAGGTTTTGAAAGGGGCCAAAACATTCATGGAGAACGTTGTCCAAGGGATAGAGGCAGTAAAGGAGCGGTTGATGGTACGAGGGGAAGCCACTGTCGTGTACAGGCAGAAAGATGGCAGATTTTTGCTAAGATGTCCTGAGAGGCTCCTGGAGAATGCGAGGCAAATTGGATTTGATTTGAATATCATGTGAGTATCGATTCACGCTAGCAATGGATGTACTAACTGGTAGCCTTATTTATTTCTCCCCGAAGCAAGGAAATCCTGCTCCAGTTGAGCTAAGAATGCATCAGCCTCACTTGTTGGGGGTGGTATAGGTTTTCCTTTCCCTTTCCCATTCCCTTGTTTTAACGTTGATTTAGCTTCAAGTGTCGCAAATGGATCTATAGTGGCAGGAGGGCCATCGGCGATGCTGTCAGCAGCTGTTTGTATCCTTGACGAGGGAATTGGTTCAGCACTCGAAACAGGATTAGACTTTTCGGCTGCGTCTCCCTTGACTTTCCTCCGTTTCGCATCTATCATCTTCCGTCGCTCTTCTAGTTCCCTCTTCCTTTTCTCCATAGCCCGACTTCTAACACCACCAGCGCCTCCGTTTCCAGATTCATCCCGCATACCTTCAACCTCCCCAGGTCGCACATCGATGGCACCCGTCTCCTGCCTCGTCTTCTCTGTTTCATCCCTTGCCATTTTCAGTTCTTCCATCTGAGCCCGCCTTGTTTCTTCATCTGCGGAAAATTGATAGAACCCTGCACCTTTGGCACGAACCTCCCGAGAGGCATCATAGTGTATATTTAGAGGGTTGTTTTCCTCTGCGTGCTCAGCGGCAATCTGCGCAATTCGTTCTGCCGACGGTTCATAAACCGGGAAATGGTTCACGGGATTTCCTGGACGGAAGGTCGGGACTGTTTCAATAATCTAAACAAAATAAACTTACGAATTACAACATCCCTACAGTCACGTTTGTGGATTAAGGTGAGTTAAATGAAATGGAAATAAGTGCAACGCACTCGTCATCAGATTCTTCGTGGTCTGACGCAGGTGCAAGTTCTCTGGGAACTTCTGATCGTCGAGCTGTACGTATCCTACCAAATTCGTCTTCGTACTCTACGATTGGGTCATCCTATTGTATATCGTATCTATGAGCCGTCTAGCAATCGAGTAGACATATAACGAACCTCGTGGTTCTCGGCTGGTCGAGGGACAGATATAGATTCATCCTCATCTTCACTATCTGCTTGGTAAAATTCCGACACGGGTTTTGAGTCAAACTGGTAAGCTAATTAAATCCAACTGCCCGGAATCGACAAGCGTTCACTCACGTCGACCAAAAGAGCGTCATACTGTTTATCATTCAGACCGCCTGTCTTTCCCTTCCGAAGTTTATCGTATATCTTTGCCTTCCTCTCCAAGATAGATCGCGCCGATTCTAGCGTCGGCTTGCTTATTGCTTCGAGTTCAACGTCACGCGCAACCCGAGACTGCAGCCCCTTATTCTGGCGGGCCCAGACAGTTGGTTTCTATTCATACAGAATGTGAGATTAAATTTCGTAGCGATGCTGGTTGACAGACATTACCTTGTCAGGGCGTTTGATGCCACCAACGACATAATTGCTCCTCCCTGAGGCTTTACTTTTGGCGAATTCTTCCTCTTGCTTAGATATTTCTGCCTTAAGGTCTAAAAAGGAGCTGACGTTGACACCTTTTGTTTTAGCCTTGCTCATGGCAGCTTCAAGCAAGTTCAAGTTCATGCTCATTGGGCTGTTTGATCATGTTTCATGCGGAAGCCAATGAAGATCGAGCCGAATCCGACTCAAGCTCCAATCAGCTCTTAGCTATAGGAAATTCAAGAAAGTTCTCCAAGTCATAGTTCTCGACCCCTAAAATATATGAGATGTCAGGGTTTAAAAAAAGTATTACTACCAGGAATATACCCTGCACTACCAAACTACCAAACAACCTAGCCTACGACATCTGCCTTGTATACCTGCACACATCAACTTGAATCTGACAACAGAAATACATATGCATGGGGGCCATTGACTCACGTTGCATCGATTTGCTTCAACTGCGGCAGCGCCAGCATTATCTTTCTCCTGTAGCCCGTCATATCACTCTTCTGACATGGATTGGCTTCGAGATATAATGTCTCGAGACCTTTTATCGGACCAAGCTCGGCCTCCAGGGAATGCAGATCGGGGACCTGGTTTCCGTTCATCTGAGAGAGGTGTGAGAACAAAGCACAACGTAACCTGGTATAAGGCACTGACCCAGAGTTCTTGCAAACAAGCAAGATGGGACAAATTCTCTACCGCTGGAACATAGTTCGCGCCGATGTCCAGGGTGGTAAGCTTCACCTGTGCATTGCGAATAAACAGAAAAAAGGGGGGTTATCCATAGAGGAATCCTTACGTTGTGCTCGAGACCTTCCAGTTTCTTGATGCCATTGTGGCTCAAGTACAGCTGTTCTAGGTCCACCAAACCCTCAAGATTTTCAAGCCTTGTTATTCGATTGGATTGTAAAGATAAAATTTTAAGCTTCTTGAGTGCCCCAAGGTTCTAAGAGATGTGCATTAGTAGTAGGTAGATGCACGCCGGTTGAGCCATTCAACATACCTCGAGTTTCGTGATCTTATTCTTCCCAAGCCACAACTCTTCAAGGTTAACTAGCGCATCTAGGTTTTCGATCCTCTGTCACCGCGCAATGAATACTAGATAATGCGTGCGCGAGATGATACATACCCGAATTTTATTACCGCCGAGTTCCAAACTTGTGAGGTTGGTGCATTGTTCTAACCCGCTGATCTTCGATATCCGATTTTGCACAAAATACACTGTCCGAAGAGCTGGCAAAAATTGCAGTTCCTCTGGTACAGCCTTCAGCAAGTTGAACGAAAGGTCCAGCACCCTATAATTAGATAAATAAAATCATCTCATCGACGAGGACACCAGCGTAACATACGAGAGTTTGGAAAGATTGTCCAGTCCGCCGTCCATAGTCTTAATCTTGTTATCGTATAGGTCCAATTCCTCCAGATTTATCAACAGATTGAACACCTCTGGATTCAAGACCGAGATGAAGTTCTGGCGCAAAGAGAGTCTCTTCAGATGCTTCGCAAATCGCGGAAGCCTGAGGCCCGCCAGTGATCCAATCCGAGAATGTGCGAGCTCAAGATCCTATTCCACAGAAGGTCCAGAACTCAGAATTATTTAGATGTGGGTGAACGTCGGGGATACCAACTTCAGTTTCATCGGGGAAATCTTCAAGAAAATCTCCCTCATCCTCATGTTCCTCGATTTTCGCATCTTCTAACGGTTCTTCGTCTGTATCCAGATCTGCAGCCGGACCGGGGTTGGCCTCTGGCAACACCACCCTCGCACTTCCATCGGAGTAAGGTCCGGAAATGAATCGGGTGCTAATAACGCAGAAACACGCACACTAATGTAGCGCTTCGCCTCCCGCTGTTATCAATAGAGGACAAATCAGAGGACATCGCTGGCGGTGACGACGCGAGTCCCGCCTGGAAGCCCGGGCCAGTGAGTCGGGAGTTGGTGGCTGTGCGGACCTTAGCACCTATGGTGCAGTTCACTTAGTCGCCACCTAACTTGTGCAGAGGCCAAATCAATCTGAGGAAAATTTTTCAAACTTAAACCCTTCTTTTGCCAGATTTCTGGCTGTAAAATGTGTGGAAAAGTTGTTATCTTTGCCCAGAAAACACCGCAAGATCACTGCTGCAACATTACAGTACAAAATTTAGAGCAATCCTACATACAGTGACATCCTATTATAGTAATTGGCCAATCTGAAAACACAAAAAATAATATCTCCACCAGTTTTGAGTTGTTTGAAATTTCCTCTTGCCAAAATTTCTGTCTTATCAAAAGGAGCATTTTTACAAGAGGAATAGTAAATTGGCCTTTTCTTTTGGCATGAATTTTGTTTGCACAAATTAGGTGGTGACTAAGTGAACTGCACCATAACACGCAGTCCTTTCCATGCCCTATTACTTCGCGGTTGAGAAAACACTCAAGTTTGGCTGATATCTAATCTAATCTGCATGTGAAAGTCCGTAGCTGGCACAAAATGTTTGTCACACCTCTGGCAGGGGAGAATTTGTGAGGCAAAAATATTGATGTGAAATTGACAATATCAATAACCGCATTTTATTGTGTACCAAATCCATTATCTTATGTAGAATATTCTATTGAATTTGGTTGCGAGGCAAATCCCAGTAACATATTTTGAACAAAATAGTTGTTCATATCAGTCACGTGACCCATACCAGCCAATCGGATTCCATTCCGATGAATATATTTGAGAGGGATATCTAATTTGCCTCACAACTAAATTCAATAAAATATTCTACAAAAGATAATGGATTTGGTACACAATAAAATGCGGTTATTGATATTGTCAATTTCACATCAATATTTTTGCCTCACAAATTCTCCCCTGCCAGAGGTGTGACAAACATTTTGTGCCAGCTACGGACTTTCACATGCAGATTAGATTAGATGTCATCCTCAACGGCGAAGTAGGGCATGGGAAGGAGTCCTTTTTGATCTTGATCGATATAACATGTACAGAATAATCGGGTACAATGAACAATATATACCGAGGTGGAAGTACTGTAATGATGTCCAAATCAAAAAAGAGAGAAACCGTACAAGAGACAACACGAAAAATAATATATCCAAAAACAAAATTAGGGACAACTAGGTCACCATGTAGAGGACCCCTCTCCTAAACACACAGGCCGTGTTTGTGTATCTAGCATCGAAGCGTAATATTAACCGGACAATAAAGTACGAACGACACTACAGGAATGAGTCAGTCCGAATTGTTCGTTCCACGGCAATGACCACATATTAATACCAATGTTTCATAGAATTACCACTGCCAAAGTATCAACGGCCTTTATTGATGCGACAAGATCGATCTGCGTGAGCTATGGTGCCGCGGTCCGACTGAAACGGGCGAAGGACGATCACTTTCCCTGTCGCGTTCATACGACGCATGTGGGGTCGTCGCAAGCGGCGAATGAGATACTGGTGATCCAGTGGAATGTAAACCACGATCGACATAAGACGAGATTTGGTCTAAAGGCGGGAGCTGATTACCCTGTTGCTGCGGTTGCTGGTCGTGCGGTTGCAGCACAAGTGGATTAGATAATGGAGAAGAGTTATAGAATGGGGCACTAGTATTCGAGTACGACTGACGATTGTCGCCAGGGGAGTAATGTACGAAATTCACATTGGAGGCAGGGGGGGAAGGAGAGGGTGTTATGTCGTTCAGCATGTGGTGTCCTGTCGCAGGATAGCTTTCACTACCTGAATTGGACCCAGCTGAGGAGAAGGTGTCGCCATAGCTGCGGCGCACAGAAGAGTAGGATGGTGAGGTTGAGGTAGGGGGTGTTGCGGACTCTCGTTTGACAATGCCGCCTTTTTCCTTCTTCCGGCGCTGTGTTTGGCCGCCTTCTTTTTTGGCACGAGACCGGGCGTAGCGAAGGCCGCACCTGATAATTCAATGAGTCTAGCTTCAATCTTGTAGATCGACAATGAAAACTTACGCATTGCATAGTTCTTTTTTGCCACTGGGCCCCTTTCTCCATTCAGGACTCGTTGTCGCCTTGCAGCTGGAACACTTAAGAACGCCCATTGGCCGATTGCCAGAGCTGCGACCGCCGTACTGCTCCCGGGTGGAGCCCGGACTTACCCGGCGTCTAGCAGGTGGCACAACATCCGAGGCAGGCGATCCCCCTTCGCTGCCTCCAGCAGTAGGAGAGTATGAGTAATTAGGCGATATCGATCGATTGAACGATGGAGCTCCGCTGCTAGCATCCAGGTACGACGGGGATGGAGGCTGCCATTGCTGGCTTTGTTGAGCAGAATATGATCCAGAACGCAGATTGCTTACAGCGGGTGGCAGTGGGGATGTAGAGTGTGCAGGGCTTGGCGTGCCCCATCCATTGTAAGTGGATTGGGTTTCGCCTCCTTGCGACCATCGTTGTGACGCGTAGCCTGCAGCCTGTGGCGGATAGCCAGTGCTGTAAGGGGGCGTTGTCGAGTTCAAAGGCGGTAGAGCATATGAGCCATGTTCGTAATAAGGGGACTGTGGAGGATGAGGATTATAATTTGCTCCGCTGTAACCCAACTGCTGCATCGTTGCAGTAGGACTGGCAGTACTGCGAGGGGGTGAGTTGACCTTGTGACATGCAAAAATTACGGTCCCTGTGTACAAATACGTAATTCAATCGTTGACATAAGGACAAGGGGAGGACGTGCCATGAGGAATGAAAATGCTTTCGACCTCGCCTCCGATAGCCGAGGTCGTGCCCTGCATTGCTTTATACCTGCGTGTGCAACTCGTCTTGGCACTACTTTCGTCCGGCATTGCGGTTCCGATCCGAGCATTCTCCACGAGTCGGGCAAAATCCCTACCCGAAGGTGGATGGTTGGTGTCCGGAGGCCAACTCATAAGTAGTTGCCGGCTTTCTTCGTTGGCGAGAATCTGAAAAACGCGTGACAAACTAGTGGGAGAATGCGGAAGGCAAACAAGCAGACGACCGTAAAGAAGTTGAATTTGGTCGGCGTTCATCAGAGGAGTGCCACACCAATTAGTCCAACATGTTTTATTCTGTTCGTCGTTATCGTGTGGAGTCAGATCGACGACAGCATGTATAAAGCATAACACGAGGCCTTCGGCGGCCCAATTGATGACGATATCGACAGCCATGTAGTTGGCGTCAACGGATACCTTGTCAGCGTCCGCGAACGGAGCAGGTGGGCCAATATAACCAAGCTGGCGGCGAACTGCGGATAGGCGAGAAAATCGGACGCTATAGCGGTGTGTTGGAGTTTAGTGGAATGTGTTGAGGGCAAGAATGAGTGATGTAGCATACCGAGTGACGGAACCATGGAGGGTTCTGCTCTCGAGAACATTTCCAAGGTCTTGTTTGGCCGATGCTTGTTCGTCGGGGTGTACAAATGACAAGAGTGATTTTCCGACAAGTAAGTCAGCTTGGTCCTCGAGATGACTCGCCAGAACTGGGTCGAGATAGATAAAGTCGAGGTCAGCCGATAAGAGGGACCAATCTATATCCCAATATGAGTTGGGGGTGAATAAACAAGCAGATCGAGGAGAAAAAAACAATCGGTCGTAATAGCGATCGAGGAGCGATCGTCATGTGTAGGAAATGGAAACAAGGAACGCACAACAACGGATTTGGCCGACTTTTGGAAGTTGAACAGTAGAGTGATCGGGGATGAAAGCTGGTTGCTGAGAAGGGGTTGGAGAGGGATATGAAGAGTAAGAAGTTGAAGGGATTTGAACTCTTCCGTTCTGGTTTTGAGAGTCAGGTTGTTGATCATGAGTTCTGTTTGGAGAGATTATGTAGCTCATGGTAGTAAAAAGGATGAAGGAAGGAAGGAAAGACTCGGACGATGAGGAGGAAGAGTAGCCGGATGGGGGAACAGAGCAAGAATGGAATCGATCACCGTGACCAAGACAAAATTCATCTGAGACACGGGAATACGGCTGATCCCTTGCCCGTTCAATTCCCTTTGCCGTACAACTACATATAATGTATCAGTACATACTCATGATGAAAGTTAACTTGTAAGATCGACCACAACCCCCTTCTCTTACGTAGACCTCCCTAACAGAAGGCTCCTATCGCCCCTGATTCAGAATCGAAAGTGTGCTCTGTTTACCTTTCTTTGACGCCGAGGTCGTATTGGTCATCCCTCGGAACACGAACTCCTCAAACTTCGATGGCCAGATCCCAAAAGAACATATGGGTCGCTGCTGGCGATGGCGATATGGCCCGTGTTCAAGTAAGTCCTTTGTGTCTTATCCTATTACCAACATAGCAACATATCATCAAAAGGAACTGGTCGAGCAACAATGCGAGTGTCCTCTGATTAGTTAGATGAGATCAGACTAATCATCTTTGCTCCATCCAGCTTTGTCTCCCAACATCCCCGACGCTAACACTTACACGCCAATGTACGCCACTTTATCCTTTACCCGCCCGTACTCCTATCTTAACGCCAAAAAAAGGCACGCGGCTGCATCGTATGGACAGCTAGATATCCTAGAATATCTCATATCCCGTGGTTGGTCCGCTCGTGGATGAATTGGACCTACATCTTGAGGGTTTTTTTTTTTACCTAGGCGGAGATGTGAACATCATTGATAGCGACGGCGATACCCCGCTATACACCGTAGAAACCGTCGAAACAGCACGGTTTCTTGTAGAACATGGCGCTGTTGTCGATCGAATAAATAACGAAGGCATCTCGGTGCGTTGCGCTCTCAGCCTACCTTTGTAAGGTTACCTAGTTGACTTCCCAAAGCCGGCAGAACACCTGAACGAAGATTTCAATGAAGTTGCGACTTACCTTCAATCTACTCTTACATCCCCGGCAACAACAGCAATGCAGTCCACTCAGGCTCACCCCCCTTCGCAGCACCTTCAAAATATCGCTTCAGAGCATCTCACCTCTGAGTTGATGACATCAGTCGAAGGCATTATTCAACGTGCTGAGGCAGAGGGTCGTGATCCGGAAGAGGAAATTCGACAAATCGTCAGTAGGACAGTCTTACAGGGCTTGGTGACTGGCTTTGACATGTCTACGACTGGGAGTGATTCCGATGATCGACGTGCCTCCGCAACAGATGTCGATGGTACACCCGCGAAACGACCTAGAACAGCCTAGACCTGACAACGGTGCCGGGTGATTTACAAATGTATGTCTAGGATTTACCATCTGATTCCGTCGTGTTGAAAGCAACGTCGATCTGATCATGATCGCGGTGATCGTGATCAAGAGAGCTCGATCAGGGTAATAGCCGAGAGTAATCGAAGATCCAAAAAACGGCTGGCTGCATTGAATTGGGTATGTAACACACATCTAATGTACATGATAGATTGTTAAGCGAAATTTCAAAAGTATTTATATATCATGAAACTTAATACTATGTTTCCTGACAATCAGATCAAGAGATTGACAATGCAAGTGACATCAAGTCACCTTTCTACAAGATAACCTCATCCTTATCCTTGATAGATATTTCCAATCCTTCCGCACTCAATTGTCTCAGTAAAGAATGTATTTCTTCCTTCACAACAATGTCAATCTGAGGAAGTGAATTTTGCCACTGGTTGATTCTCACTTGGACAGACAAGAGCTGTGCCACTCCATCACTGGTATTCCACCATCAAGACAAAATCATGGCAGCCAGTTCTGAAAGGTCTGGATCATTCTGATCCACCATTTTAAAGCCCATAGGTTTGGGAGCATGGCATCAAAACTGTTCTCTGAAATGCTAAGTAATTGGAAAAGTCCACCATCTGATATTGTGCTGCAGTTTACTTCGAGCTCCACAAGGGAAGGGATGGCTTGAAAGAAGGCCTGCAATTCAGAGGAGCTGCACTGGCACTTGATGAGGCCAAATTGTTGGAGTGAACACCCCGAACGAGAAACAAGGGAGATGAGACTCAGATGAGGCAATCCACACCACATCACATCAATTCAAAGCTCTTGCACAGCAGGGAGGGAAAGTGAATTAAGGGACCTTATGAAAGATGGTGTGTTATGCATGCCCAGCTCAAGGCTGCCGATGGGTGTAATCAGGAGGGGCAAGGGATGGTTTTTGTTTCTTGAACAGATATTCAGGAATGAGTAGCATGAATGAATGGGGGTGTAGCTCAATACATTGATGCAATGCTCAATGCTGACAAAGCTAAGGGATAGGTTTGTAACTTGACTAAATGCAATGTTTACCAGTGCTGGGTGATATTTGAAGATTTCAATGTGGCGTAACTGAGGAGTGGTGCTGAAGTGTTGGAGTTGCCTCCCATGGTCTTCCATACCAAGGTCAAGACACAGGGTGGTTAAAAGTGGTAGGCAGTCACTAATAAAATTGAAATTGCTGTAGAGTGATAGAGGGAGAGAGAGATAGATGTCATGCCAATGCTTGCAACACTCAGCAACCATACTCAGAATACACTGAATGACATTCCACACAGTTGCCATTGTCCCATTGAGCCTCAAGTGAATAGACAGAGGTGACCTTCCAGATTGTAAAAGCCATTCTTTAAGCAATTCACAGTCCACGGGAGTGCGACAATCGAGCAGTAGTGAAATGCTACTCCAAACTTGGGTGTTGACCAAGCTTTGTGCCTCCATGTTCTGCACACTTTGCCAAATACAAGAGGCATGCTTGCATTTGGCATTATCTTATGGTGTGTAGGATCTTCTGTGCACCAAAATATCCCTGGGATGCAATCCTCGAAGATCTCAGCGGTCACTTCAGGTGGCAGTCGAAGGACAGGAGTAAGATGCTGGTTAATCCTCTTCTTCAACACCATTGCCTTGCTCCTGAGGTGCTTCAATGATATCTCCACTCAAGCAATCTGTGATTCTAGCCCTTCAAGGTCTCATCGTAGATCGCATGTGGGGGCACTTGTACTGTTGTTACTCGGGTATGTGGCAGGGATACCAGCACCTCCATCTTCAGCAAATCCACAATATTTACATGGTGCCATCCCTGGGTTAAGCATTGAGAAGTTAAGAATGTAGTCTTGCAACACGACTTGCTTTGCCTTTTAAGGGTTGGAGCCTGAGTAGGCGCAAAGGCTCAGTGAAAGCTGATAAGCTTGCTATTTAATTTTAGGTGAGGCCCACCTAAATAGCTATTGCATGCTTGAACCACATGCCCAGCAACTTGTACCCAGCAACTCATAGTGGATCCAGTGATAGGTCCACACCTCTGAAACAGTTTTCACATGTTCACATATACCCCTACTTGTCGACGATCATTTACGATCACTCCCTAAACCTTTGTGATCAGCTCCCACTGATGTTCGATCAAATTTTGGTTATTTTTAGCATTTTCATGATATTTTGAGCTACTTTCAGATGTTTCCGATGATTGCGGACCCTTCAAATCATTGTCAACTACTTCACAACACTCCCAGAACATCCTCAATGTATTATCGTGAACATCCCAGCCTATTTCGAGCTTATTGCAGCATTCCGATCATTTTCAAGCTTTTTTCGAAATTTTTGCACTATTGATATCACTTCTACATGCCCCCAGACACTATTGCACACATTCCATCACTATTCCGTGCCTAATCAACTTCAACAAGCCTCGTTTTGGCTGCCAACATGTGCACTATATCACCTCGAGGCAGTTTGTGATATTTTTGGATACATACAACAAAAGGACAGTCTGTATATTGATTTATTGTCTCCCACACTCCCTTGACTCATGGCTATCATTCCATATGGTTCATCAACTTGTTTTGGATCTCCATATGTTTTCTTTTGCCTCATGTTTTCTTTGTACTTCATTTCCCCTTTTAGCTTTATTCTTTAAAACTTGTATTATTTACATTGAATAAGAGAAGGGAAGTGTCCCCCATTCGTATAGTATTAAGAGTTGAGAGCTAGAACTCTCTCCTCATTGTTAGTCACAAAGTTTCAATCCGAAAATTCATTGGATTTTATCGCAACTCGTTTGTCCTCATTCTCACCCTTGAAATTATCATCATCTTCTCACATTTATCATCATTCACCTTTCATAATGTCTATCTATCCTTGTATTATCTGCAATTTTTATCTAACAGCATTTTTGAATCCTCAAAAATCTTGAAAATCTTGAAAATCAATCGCACATCACGAAAACCACTGCAAAGACCTTGATATTACATCCCACACCTCGCTATACCCTCATATTACTCATTCCTACCATCCAAACCCATTTTGCAGTCTCAAAAATATCTCGAAGATCCTCGAAAATCCTTGAAAACATCCAAAAATAGCTTTGAAGCTCCCAAAATAGCATCACATATCCTGATATAGGATCCCATCAATTCATCAATCATTTCCAGAGATCAGTGAAAGTTTAGAACGACTCACAACCTTCCTCTGACTCATGTTATACTGAGCAGAACCATTTTAGGGGTTTGTTTAGGTTTCCAGGTTGAGTATTATCACCAGGTCAATCCACCAATTGTAGGCAATGTGTAATTTGCACCTTGCAACTTGAACTAATGAAAGTGGCTCTCTATTCCAGTTGAGGTAAAAACAACCTCCGTGTGAAAGGTGTAAGGTATCTTGGAGCCTGAAGGCGTGCGACTGATAGATGCCAGCGAGTCTTGGCCAGCGTCTCTCGAGTTCCTGTTGATAGTAATCGTCGGTGCCAATCATCTACCTATCTTACACGGTGTCGAGTAGCATTAGAGCCACGTAACTCGCCCAGACACCATAACTGGGCGGTTATGTATCATGTCAGTGTTTGCTTAGATGTGACTGCCTGATATATGTCCAGCCTTTCCTCCATCAAATGTGCCAGCACAGGCACCACTTCCCAATAGATGTCAGTCGAGAGCATGGACTCGGAATTGATACTATCCAGCGTGACTGACGTGCCACCCTCTAGACATTGCGTCGTGACATCGAGGTCTGAGAGATCAATGCTGCCTTGATCCACTAACGTTAAAACCTGGAGATTTCGAAGCAAGGAGGGTGGAAACTTCATTAAGCAATTGCAAACGATTTGCCGCCCACAATTGTACAGTTGTTTATCTCGAGGAGCACCCGATTGGCGCAAATCGCTGGAGCGAACACCTTGAACAGGAAAAAGGGAGGTGAGATTCAAGTGAGGTCGAATGAGCTAGTAATTTAGACTCCAGCGTGTCAATTCGGCGCTCTTGCACGACAGGGACCTGGGAGGGAAGAAACATGGTGTGTGCTTCATACCCAACTCAATAATATTTGACTTGGGGGACCAGGGGAGGCGTTGAATGGCGGACTCTGCACTGGTCTGATACATCTTGTAGAACACGCAGCGAGAAAGCCACGGTAAAACACAGTCGTGAATTCAAACTCCTCCGACTGACCATCGGTCATGATCGATTCCTCCTAAGAT
>QLOK01041904.1:8034-27564 GCA_003313805.1 Tricholoma flavovirens
TCTTCTTCTTCAGCTGAGAAGTCTTCTTCTGTCAGGAATCTTCCTTGGTGTCCTGGTTCTGTCTTCGTGAACCACTTCCCTTGTGTTTCTGAGAATCAAGTCCGTCTTCCTTGGTAATTGTACCAGAGCCTGTCTTTGGTGGTGGCTCCTCTTGGTGGTCGATCAGCGGACTGCTGTCTTTGAGACGTGGTTGCCTACTCTTGAGGTAAGAGGGCGTTCAGTGATCAGCTTGACCTTTTGTTAAGACAATAGTCCCAACTCGAGTCCAAGCACTTCTGCTGATATAATTGATCAGCGGTCAAGGATTCTATCTGCTTACTGGAGGCTTTCTCAGTAGCGCATTCTGTCTTACCAGCTCAGAGGCTTTCTGAGTGGCTGAGGGCGGTCGAACTTGTCGAGTTAAGGACATAGATTGCTCAGGTCAAGCTCAGGAGCCAGACCTACTAGTACTATGGTTTATATACAAGAGGTATGGTCCTTATCTACCAATAGGTAAAATAGACGGAATCAATAAGAGGGAACAATAGAAAGTGAAGTCAAGGAAGAAATGGGAGAATGGTTGGAGAGAGGGAGATAAGGATCTGAGGAAGTAATAGGGAAATCGTCCATGGAAGTAGTAAGCAGAAATGAATAAGGAGAAACATCGTCCGGTCCATCTGTTGCTAGCAAAACTGTAACAATGCTGGATGGAAGATGCATCTTTATTCCTTGCCAGTTGGAAGATATTATTGTGTGGGTGTTCTTCTTACAAACTGCTTGAATTCTCTTCCACCAAACCAGGTTGCACAGTACTTTGATTGTTTTCCTCTGATGCTCACAGATTATCTTCATCATTAGTTATATTGTGTAAAGTTGTATGGTATGGAGTAGTATGTGCAAGAAGGTAATGGACAAGAGTATATCTTGAGAGAATGGTGAGGGTTTACTTATGAGAAGCAAGGTTAGATAACAAAGTAAGAAAATCCCCTTGGAAAGTTCAGGAAGCCTCAACCTGCTGTGCATACTTGGCATTACTCTTCTCCAATTGCACAAGCAATTCACCATTAAGCTGCTCTCACTTAATTCTATCATCAACAAACATGGTCTTGATCAAATTGAACCTGGATGATTCAGATAGGTGGATGTGTTTTGTTTTCCTCCCAGAATCCATATCACCGTCATCAGGAGAGCACCATTTCATCAAAGAAGAGACCAAAGTAGACAGCTTAGCAGTAGCAAGAGTGCATGGAATACTTCCAACCTTCACTAGGATGTTCTCTTTTCCCCTGTTCTTCTTATCCTTTCTGTACTTCATTGGTGTCACGAGATCAAAGATTTCATCATCGTAGGAAGGTTTGAGTGGGGCATTGATATATGGTGGAGAGGTGAAACTGAAGTCATAGTCATAGTCAATGTCCATCTTAACTTTTGTTGGTGTTGCAAGATCATAGATGTCATTATCATCAGAAGATTTGAGTGAGATGTTTGCAGGTTGTGGAAGAGTAAAACTGTCAACATTGATGACATCAATAGTGACAGAAATAACAGTAGGGGGACTGGGGTAAGTCACAGGAGAGAGTCGTTTACAGGTGGCCTTGGAATTTGGTGCATCGTTGAAGCTTTTTGTCACCATAGAGTCCACCTCCATGCCAAAGTCAGCATGTGGCTTAGAAGTGCCTAGCAGAGTGGAACTGTTGGCTGTAGTCATCCTTGCCTGTTCTTCAATAGCAGTTGTCACTTGTTCTTCAACAGCAATGGTTACTTGTTCTGCAACAGCAGAGGTCACTTGTTCTTCAACAGAAGTAATCACTTGTTCTTCGATAGCAGTGGCAGTAGCAGCAATAGCAGCCTTGGATTTCTGGCTACACATGAGCAATGCAAGCTGTACATCATCGCCACCTTGTTTGTCCTCAGCAGCTTTCTAATTTAAAAGGTTTGTTCAGTTTCATTGTGATTAGATGGCTTTCATACTTACTTTCCGAAGCTTTCCCTTCTCATTGTCTGTCTTGCCTTTGTACTGTCTCTTCATAAACAAGAGCTGATCAAGCAGTGTGCCCAATCAAATTTCATAGCTCAAGCCATCAATGGCCTCCTGAATTGCCTTTGGTGCTTTCTCATTGTCCTGATGTAGTGTTGTGTCAGCATGGGCATGAGATTTATAGAGTATAGATAAATACTTTGTGCCAAACAAGTAACTCAAGCATACAAGTCTGTTTGAGCATGCAATCCATGGTATCATGTTTGTATGTTCATTTAGTTATTTATAGGACACTTTTTCCCCTTTGATCTTTTTCTTTATTACTGTACCCACTGTGTGTTACAGTTTAGCTGTATCACTTATACCCCATAGTCATGGATATCTCTCCTCAGACTTTGCCATTACCTCGAGTGGGCTGAGCTGAGTCATGTACTTTACAGGCTATACTCACTCTTTCAGGTTATGGGCCCTGCCCTTCCTTGAATTTCTGGAAAGCAAGTCTCAAATTTACGCTCATTGATTCATCTATCTGTCCAATTCATCAATACACTCATTCACAATCATATCCTTGATGTCTGCACCTACCTCTGTCTCCATCAGCAAGTTTGGCTCTGCTGTTGACAAGCTTGATTCAGCTGGGAAGAACTGGGTTACATTCCAATGCCGCTTCACCGTTGCAGTGAAGCAGAAGTGGGTCTTTGGGCATTTTGATGGCACCGATACGAAACTGACTGTTTCATCACCCACCACAGAGACTGAGACCAAGGCCTTGACTGCATGGCAGGAAAAGGAGGACACAGCAATATGCCTCTTATCACAGAAACTTGCTGACTCAACCCTTACCAAGTACATGCAGAAGGACACTGTAGCAAGATGTGGTCAGCAATAATTCTCAAGTTCATGCAGAAGAGCATGCTTGTATGCTCAAATATGCACTCGAAATTCATGGCCATGTGCTATACATCAGGTGCAAACCTCCACACCAAGCTGGATCATGTTTGTGTCGAATATGAGATGCTCCTAAATGCAGATGTTGCAGTCTCTGATAATGACTACTGCACCCTCATGATAAATTTCCTCCCATCCCACCTCGCATCCTTTGTTGCCCAGATATCTGCGAACACAAAGGCCATCACAATGGTACAGCATGCTGCTAGTGCAGCAAGTGCAACAGCCCCAGTCACACCCTTGGATCCAAAGCTCCTGGAGATGTCGCCTGAATCTACATATGATGACCCTTTTGGAGGAGTATGATCATCAGACTGACAAGAAGACCTCCAAGCCCAAGGACACAGGTGTAGCAGCAAGCATGATGGCAAGTGAGAAACCAGGCTTGAGAACAGGCGGTGGCAAGGGTGGCAAGGGAAAAGGACTACAGAAGCCTAAAGGTGTCTGCTAGAACTGCAGCAGTAAGGGCCACAAGTCAGACATGTGCCTGACTCCCAAGACTGATGAGAAGTCAAAGGACCAGAAATCTAACAACTTGAAGGGGAACACCAAGCCAAAGCCAGGCACCAGATCCTTGAACACAGCTGCTGCCAATACTACAGCCAGTGCTACTCTTGATGAAGTTGCAGGAGCATGGAGCACATTCAATCTGTACAAGGACCCAGCCTACAATGGATCACTGTGGAACCTTGTCCTACCTCACCACTTGCACATCATATCAGACAACAGCAAGGACGATGACGATGTCACTGACCCTGACATGCCCAGCTTGATCCCCATGGAACAATCTGAGCTGGGAAGCACACTTGATGACAGTGAACATCACACCATCATTCTTCAAGTTGGCCATTGTCACAATATGGACTTCAGGAACAACCTACCTGATGATGAAGATCCTGACACAGCTGGGATTCTTGAACTAGAGGAAGATGATGACAATGAGCTGCCTGAAGCTCATGTCACTGATTTGGTTGCTGATCACATAGCCACTGTTTGCACTGATGGGGAGGATGATGATCCTTTTGGCCCAATGGACATGCCAGCACTAGTTGCTGAGTGGGATGCATCATGGGACAAGCCCTTTCACGCATCATCAAGAAGCCTTGCCCTGATGACATCACCACCTGCCTATTTGAAGGGGATGGGTCATATCGCACCTCATGCAGCCCATGAACTGGTTATGAAGGGACTGGTGACAGGTTTGAAGATTATTCCTTCAGACAAGCCTGAGGAGTGCAAAGCATGTATTAAAGCAAAACTAACACACAAAGATATCCCTAAAGTATGCCAATGTGAGCAGGCAACCCAATTTGGCAAAGAAGGTTGGTCAGATCTGTGGGGACCACCAAAGTTGCTACACTAGGTGAGCAAAAGTACTTCATTAGCTTCACAGATGACCATAGCCAGTAGACAACTGTATACCTACTTCAGACGAAGGACATCCTTGATGCTTACAAGGCATTTGAGGCATGGGTCGAGAAACACCTCAACATTGGGATTGCATGCCTGCACTCCGACCATGGTGGGGAGTACATGTTGATGGAGCTGATCACATACCTCGAGAGCAAGGGGACAGTGAGGAAGCTCACAGTCCATGACACTCCAGAGCAGAACAGTGTTTCTTAGCACCTAAACCACACATGAATGGAAAAAGTACAGGCTATGCTTTGGGCTGCCAGCTTACCTTGATTCCTATGGGGGGAGGCACTCCTGCACGCGGTATTCCTGAAAAATTGCATGTCTACCAAAGTCTAAATGGTCGGACACCTTATGAAGTTGTCAATCAGAAACCACCTGATCTCTGCAATCTCCCTGAATGGGGTTGCAAAGTGTGGGTCCATGATGAGGCAACAGGAAAGGTTGGCACCAGGGCAAAAGAAGGCTGTTGGGTTGGTCACGATGATGTGAGTGCTGCTCACAGGATCTACTGGCCCAATAAGAAATCAGTGGGAGTCGAGAGAAATGTCAAATTCTTGGTCACCTACAAAGCTACCCCCCATGATGAGGAAGTTCTGCTCAAGGAGGAGGATGTTGAACTTGATGAGCCCACCGCTTCGAAGCCCAACGATTTGACACCACCTGATCCACCCACACCAGTACCCACCAATGAGCCTGAGAGATGCTCCACTCACACCCAAAAACCCTCACAGTATGTCAAAGACATTCAATGGGGGACAGGGAGCACCCAGGGTTTGAAGAATCGGCCCATCCTGCCTCGAGGGATGAATATACCCAAAGCAACTATTGAGGAAGTTGCAGATGATGGGAGCACAAATCAGGGGGAGCTCGTGGAAGAAATCCCCGGTGTAGCGATGGCAGCCAAGATGGCCGAGGCTCATGGGATGGAGCCAAGAAACCTCGCAGAGGCAAAGAAAAGTCCTGACTGGCCCAGATGGCAGGAGGCAATGGAGGTGGAACACCAGGTACTTGAGAAATTTGGTACATGGTGCCTCAAAAAAACCCCACCCAACACAAACATTGTAGGATGCTGTTGGACATTTGTCATGAAGCAGGATGCTGCTGGCACAATAGTGCACTACCATGCACGTCTTGTTGCTCAAGGATTTTCACAGATACCTGGGGTCGATTTCTTTGAGACATATGCACCAGTGGCGAAAATGGCATCAATGTGCATCTTATCTGCCATGGCTGCACATCACGATTTTGAGATCCACCAAGTTGATGTCAAAGGTGCCTACCTAAACAGTGAATTCGAAGAAGGGGAAGTCATATATATGTGCCTACCTCCTGGGATCAACCTCACAGAAGATAAGACTCTCGTCCTCTGACTACTCAAACCTATTTACAGACTACACTAGAGCAGCAGGCACTGGTACCATAAGTTTTTGAGTGTCTTGATGGGGCTACTGCAAATGAAAAGGTGCGAAGTTGACCAAGCTGTCTTATACCATGTTGAGGGGGAGTCAGTGATGGCATTAGTGTCACACATTGATGACTGTTCAGTAGTCACCTTGTCGGTTGAGCTAGAGGAGGAGATCAAAACAGAGCTCAGGAAAGCATTTGAAATTTCTGACCTCAGGGAGATTAACTGGATTCTAGGGATTGCTGTCAAATGTAACCACACAGCCAGGATGATCGGACTCTCGCAGAAGTCCTACATAAACTCAATGTTGAGTTGGTACGGCTTCGAGAACATCAAGCCCGTCACAATGCCCATGGATCCCAGCATGCATTTCTCTACCTCACAAAGCCCCAAGACAACACAGGAATTCACTGAGATGAAAGACAAGCTGTATTGAGAAGCCAAAGGTTCATTTATGTATGCGTCACTTGGTACAAGACCAGACATCACCTATGCAGTCAGTGTCCTCTTGAAATTTGCTGATAACCCTGGATTAGTGCACTGGAATGCCACGAAACATGTTTTTGCATACCTCGCTGGCACCAAAGACCTTTGGCTGACATTCAGGGATTTGTCAGCCAAATTGGAGGGCTACATGGATGCAGACAGTTCAATGCATGAGGACAGAAAGGCAATATCTGGATATGCTTTCTTACTTGATGGCAGGGCCATTTCGTGGAGCTCAAAGAAACAAGAAATCATTGTGTTGTTGATGACCAAGGCAGAATACATGGCAACAACCCATGCTGCCAAGGAGGTGCTTTGGCTCTGATCTTTGATTGAGGAAATTTTCAGCAAATTTACAGGCACAACAACACTTTACGGGGATAATCAGGGTGCAATCACACTGACTTGTGATCACCAATACCATGCCCAAATGGAACACATTGACATCTGTTTCCATTTCATATGCTGGATTGTTGCCGAGGGAAAGCTCAAGCTTATCTACTGCCCCACAGAGATATGATTACCGACACCCTTACAAAAGCCCTCCCAACATGAAAGTCAAACATTTCGCTTACTCACTTGGACTACACAAGGATTGAGGGGGAGGGTTGGAGCATGCAATCCATGGTATCATGTTTGTATGTTCATTTAGTTATTTATAGGACACTTTCATCCCTATGATCTTTTTCTTTATTACTGTACCTGCTGCATGTTACAGTTTAGCCATATCACTTACATATACCTCGTAGCCATGGATATCTCTCCTCAGACTTTGCCACTACCTCAAGTGAGCTGAGCTGAGGTGAGTATCCCTTTCTCTACATACTCATGAACATTATACTTACTCTATTACCTGTAGTCATGTACTTTACAGGTAATCTACAGACTTTGCCACTACCTCGAGTGGGCTGAGCTGAGTCGTGTACTTTACAGGCTATACTCACTCTTTCAAAGTCCTCAGCACTGTGTTACTGCCCTGAACACCACTCTTTCTCAACATATTCCCCATCTGCTTCTCCCTTTCTCCCTTCTCACCATGCTTGGCCTCAAAGAACTTGACTGTGATAGCTGCTTGTACAACTTTGAACAATTCTTTAGCTGTAAAGTGGGTATTACACTTTGAATTCAGAGGTTTATTAAGCTTGGGGAATGGTATGGTCTTCTTGAGAGCCTTCTTAGCTTGATTGGCAGTCTTAGGTGCTTGACCTTTCAGTGTAGCAGCTCGAGGTACATAGATTGCCATGGGAAGGTAGTGGGTCATGAGAAGGAATCACAAGAGTATTAAGGCAGGGAGAGGGAGTGACAAAAGTAGAAGACTGCAATTGATTGCTAGAAGATGATACATATGGCGCAGAAGCAAGTACAGGGTAAGAAGTTGGATATGATGCTAGAAAAGTCCAGCTTTGATTAGGGTGAGCCATCATGAGGTGAGTTTGAGGATGAGGAACATAAGGATGTTGGAAAGAAGCAGGTGGAAAGGAGTGTATTGGCTGCTATAAACAGGTTGGCTACAATCTACAGTGGACTTGTAGGGGTGCATAATTGTAGATGACAAGAAGAGAGAGAGAGACAGTTCCATGTTTGTCCACAACTTACCTTTTTTGGCATGTGACACAACCAAAACTGGGCATCAGAAAAATGAACCAAATTTACAGAAATTTGAAACCAGTTGCGAATATGCTCTACTCAGACACCTTGTAACTAGACCATAATGTGCATGTAGTATTTGTTCTTATTATAATATTATTTTGCAAGATAGTGACAGCTATGCCTGATGTTACATTCATGTTTAATGCCTAGGCCTTTTTCCCAAGGGGCTTCCAAAAATTTAATGGAATACCCATAATAAGTTGATGGCTGTGATGGACAGCAATCATCCATATGGCATCTAGGAAGGATAGCAACACTGATGGCAATGCCGGAAGCATTCTCAGAACCAGATCATGTCAGTTTCTATATTTGGCACTACCAAAATATATTCCAAAAAGGGAGAAATGTCAGTCATTGACCATCATAGTGAGCAGTATAGAATCTATATATAGATGTTGTATTGTTGATAGCAAAGCTGTTTGCAAACCAGTGCCTCTAGTCAGAATCATGTTTTGCAAACAGTGCATTTAAACCAGAACAATATTTGCAAAACAACCTTCTAATGCAGACCCCAGTTTGCATATGGTCTGGTATCTAGTAGATGTTTGTTTTGCAAGACAGTGTTAGCTACTGGTGATCTGAGAGCCACAAAGCAGATTCATGGTTTCTGAGTGCTTGAAGGAATGTACAGATCATCACAGATGGAAGGATGCTGGGTTTGGCAACCTACACTGGACTTAAGGTGGACTGGAAAGACAGGATCAAGTTATCTTCATTGCATGGAAGTGGGAACCATAAGCTACAGTAAATGGGGGGATGATAAACTACTGTACCTTTGTTGCATGGAAGTGGGAATGAAGGCTAGGAAAAATAAGATGTACATAATATATCAGAAAAGATGGCCTGTCAGCAAGAGGCTGCATCAAGCGTAGTTACTGAATAAGTAGGCACCACATCAGTGGTGCAATATCAGAACTTATGTGCATGCGTGCAAAGTGTGGAGTTGTTGTTGTCATCATCAGTGGTAAGTGTTGAGGGAGGTCACATGACCATGTGACCCCAGGCGAGTGCAGGTGACCACAGGCAGGCACAGGTAAGTATCAGAAAGGTTTGTGGAACCTATCTTTCATGTGTTGTTGTTGAGAAATGGGTGAGTGTTGTTGTTGTTGTATAGATATGTGCGAGTGCAGGTGACTGCAGGTGACTGCAGGTGAGGGCATCAGTGATGTGTTATGACAGCATTTTGATGGTGGGTGACCGCAGGCAAGTGTTGGCAAGCATACGCAAGTCTCAGTGTTGGTAGATATCATGAGTCTGTGTTGGGGCAGACTTACAGCAGACTGTGGTAGGCAGAGATCATCTGTATCATTGTCAGCATCCTTGAAATTCAAGATGAGTTTCCAGCACCTCTCACTGACATGATCAGTATTGCCTAGAAACTGCTGCAGTGGTTGCCAATAATTCTTGTAGGCAAAAATGGGAGCCTCTATGTAGCTCCCTTTACATGGGCAGTGAAACTATGTTCCACCTGTCAATTTGTTGATTGTCAATATAGCTATGAAGGAGAGAAAAGATGTGATATAGTATGAGATGAGGAGGAAGATGATGGTGGACTAGTCACAGGTGATCCCACAAGTGTGGTCTTTGTCGTGAACCTTGCAACTAAATTTGGTGCATCTAATTCAATAATTGCATTGTGAAAAGAAGTGTTCTAAGGTTCATTGTTCTAGAATCCTGCCATCCACAAGATCTCATGAAGCTTGCAGAGTACATTTTGCAACCCAAATTTCCCCTTGTCTTTTGCCAATATCTCTTCACACTTGACCACCCAGACCAGCCAATGCCTTTACTATTGATTGATAATTGCCCTCAATTCGAGCCTATCAGGAAATTCTAGAAAACTAAATTTAAAAAAATCCAACCCGGTATCCTTAAATTTTTTTTGGACACCCCCTTGATTGCAAGTCCCATTCCTGTGCCTTCATCAATTGGTTTGTCCTGAATGATGATCTTGATCCTGACACTGGGATGTGGACAGTCCAATAGGGGTGCGACCGGAGGGGAGAAGCCAACGTCCAGATTATTCCACTCAAGACCATTGCTCATGGAGCCCACCTTCTGCCTGTCTATGGTTTAATAGGCTACCTGATGATGTTTCTCATCATGACACATTGGATAGTTTTTATTCATTCTTTGTTAACCATTATATTGATAATCATGCCCACGAATTTATCACTAGTCTGTAATTATCTGTTGTAATTATAAGTTTACAACTCTACCTACTATTATTGCAGGTTTCCTGGTTTCTGGTTTCCTAGTTTCTGGAAACCTAAAAACCAATGAAAACCAACGAAAACCTGGAATATAATTTGCTAACTTACTGATGAAGTGCTAGGACTGGGGCGAGGGCAAGGCAACGGGGCTTAAAGTAGATACTCTAAGATGTAAAGACCATGATAGGGTGTACCCTGAGAGGTCCGAAAAATGACAAAAAAAAATGATAGCAGACGAGATTATCCTCAAAGTTGGATAGTTGTACGTGCAAGTGATGATCGCCAGGGACAACCCTCCAAGACTCTGTAATTGTAGCAGAACGGTCGTGGACGGGAGAAGATTCAGCTACACGACCACAAGTTCTTTTGGCAGATGTACATTGCACTTCGAGCCGGCAAGCCATTTCTGTCTCATCCAGGGATTGGCTGCCTGGTGTGACTACCATAGGGATATATAATGGCGCGTCGAAATCTACCAGTGAAAGCAAGGGATCTCACTGGTGCCAGTTACCGCCGGTGGATTAGATTCGCAATGATAAGCGGATAAGAAATTCAGGAACTGGGCCTTACTTCACCCTATCCGAGGTGACGTGGGAGCTAACAAGCAGGCATGTCGTACCATAGGACGGGTGGTGTGATGGTGGCGTAGTGACCTTATGCATCCCTCTCTATACAGAAGGGCGTAGTATAAGAACACGGATAGCCAGATCCAACGCGGGGGGAGAGCAAGGTAATGTTTTTATGCACAGTTTGGCGAGGGAGGACTAATTTCTGCTTTGAACGACTTTTTGAAGTTGGCTGGAATTGTGGTCTCGTGCCGACAAGCAGCCGCCTTTGTCTAGAAGCAGTCTCGAGAGCGTGCACCATAATGAGTAACTTTTTAAACATGCTGTAAGGTACGCATCTCGGATTGCGAACCAAATGTCCCTCCCCAGAAAAGAAATCGCTGGCCCTTTGGCCTGGTTTGACGCACAGGCTAAGTGGCACGGCAAGCGAGTTCAGAAATTCGTTGAATTCATGGGTGGATTAGGAACAAGATTGGCCATTTAAAAATTCAATCTCAATGCCAATGCAAGGGAATGTCCATGCTAGAAAGAAGCGTTCTGTCCTTCATGCACAATCTACCTCCATATCAAGCCCCTGCTCATCTACGGAGTGGAAGGTTGTCGCAGAGGCGCGATCCCATGCGGCCGGCTTAGTCCAGCTGTCTCCCGACAGTGTGACGGCTTCCGTTTACGCCTGCCGGCTGACGAACAGCAGCCTCAAATCGCTTGGCTATCTCAAGCACCATACCATCTGAAAAGCTTCGCCCGAGTATCGTGATCGCGAACGGCATTCCATTCTGTGTGAACCCAGCCGGACAGGAGATGCCCGTGAGATCGAGAATGTTGGCAAAGTGCGTAAACTAAATGTGGAGCAAACGAAAGATCAGCACGACAAGTTATAAAGCGGCCGCATGTGCATGCATTCAAAAGGCAGCAAGGCACACCTTCCCTAGTTTGTGATTGAGGGCAATGGGGTCGGCAAGATACTGGGCCTTCGTTGGATGCATGGGGGTTGTCGGCACTATGAGCACATTCATCTTCCCAAACTCGACTTGAGCAAGACGTTGGCTGGTCATCATTTTGAGGGCGTCGGACCATGCATCCGCAGCGGAAAAGTTGCCTAACGCTGCAGAATAGATCGCTCGTATCTCCGGCAACAGCGGATCCTTCGTGTTAGGCTCAATTGGTGCTGGGTGAGCATCATACCATTCTCTGACACCCGAAACACGTTCCGCAACGAAACTCCCCTCGTATAGCAGCTTCCCAGCGTCCTCAAAGACAGTGTAGTCGACGGTGTCGACAAGCTGGCCGCCAACAGACTTCACGAGGAGCACCGCCGCCTCAAAAAGTTCGTTAAACTCGTTCGTGGCCAGGTTGCGGGATTCAGAGTCAATTTGGGGTATCGCAAACTTGAATTCCTCTCCGGGCTGAAGGACGGTTCGAGGGGCGAGGGCCCAGGGTGGTCGGTGAAGCTTAGAAAATGGTTCACATTCAACAATCTTGAAGAGAGTGCTCCAAACGGTGCGCGCATCCTCGACTTTGGAAGCTTCTACAGCAATACAGTCAAGGCTCAAGCAACAAGGAACAACGCCAGCCGCCGGTATCTAGCGAACACATAAGTGTCAGAATCGGACTCTGGATATAATACGGAGACTTACTGTGCCTCGGGTCGGTTTGAAGCCAATTATGTTGTTGAATGCGGCAGGAACACGCCCGGACCCAGCAGTATCGGTGGCCAAAGAGAAGGAGACTTGATTAGAGGCAACCGATACGCATGACCCTGAAGAGGAGCCACCGGAGACGTACTTAGGGGAGAATACGGACGCTGGTTGGCCATACGGAGACCGCATCCCGACGAGACCGGTTGCTAGTTGATCCTTCAGGGGAAACAAAACCAAGATGAGACAGTGGAATAACGACTAGAGCAGGTTCTTACTTACCAAATTGACTTTCCCAATCGGAATACAGCCAGCCTCGATCAACGTTGCGTATGCGGGGGCATCCTTCTCAGAAATGTATGCATATTCAGGACACGCTGCCGTTGTCGGTAACCCCTTGATATCAATAGAGTCCTTTATCGAGAAAGGGATGCCAAACAAGGGGTGACGAGCAGTAGGATCTGGGTACGCCTGCAGTAACTCGCGTGCGCGGCTAGCTGCATCAACCTGAGGAATGACGTGTAGCCATACCGCAGGATCTGCAGTTGGGAGCTGGAGACGCTTGTAGACTTCGTTAACCACATCTTCAGGTGTGATAACACCACGAGAATAGAGAGCTTTGAGTGATTGAATATCCATCGATCCATCCCACGTAGTAGGCGCTACAACTTCGCACTCTTTGGCGTATTTCTCCAGTGGTGCAATAATGGAAGGCGAATCGCAAACAAAGCCGAATAAGCCCTGTAGCATGGATTAGCTGCAAGACAAAACCGGGAATAATCACAAAACTTGCCTCAGCGAAGGTAATCATCTCGAGAGAAACCTGTTTAAAGTGTGTGACGTATCCATCGGTTGCGTCGCTTACAAGTACACATTCGAAACCTTTGCAGCTCTGTCAAGATATTGCTGTTCCCAGAAACAAACGGTATTTACCGCGATCATTTGCTTCTCGGAGCGTTGACGTCACACAACATTCGGTCGTTACACCAACGATGATGACATGTGATATTGCAGCGTTAATGAGGATCTGATGAAGTTCGGTCGCGTAGAATGCTCCTGTGCCACTCATCAGCAATACGAAGGGGACGTAAACTCGGCTCCTACCTTTTCCTGGCTTATCTATCACGAATTCGCCTGGAATAGGCCTTAACTCATCAATGAAATCATGCATGCTCATAACACGGGATGATTAGCGATTGCGGAAAAGCTGTTTTATCGGGACTTACTGTTCCCCCCGGACGAGTAAACGGCTCCCCTTTCGGCCTAAATCCCCGATTACCGAACTATGCCTCGAATCAGGAGCATTGGCTTGCCGTGTAAGCTATGGACGATCTGTTGTCATCAATCCAAGGGAAAGGAAGGAGACAAGGAACCTTGCAGGTGGGGCAATCTGTCAAGTTAGCCTCGTGTCCTTCTCGAGTGTGCACAATCGTGAGGCCTGCTCTCCGAGAGAGTTGAAGGAGTGCAACAGCGGGTTTAACTGCTTCTTGGACTGCTGCCAGATGGTTGCTGCTTTCTATTTCACCATACCCGCCCTCCTCAATGAAATCACGTTGAAAGTCGACTGGGACAAGATCACGATCACCACTTTCTCTATACGATGGAAAAGCAAACCTTCTTGCGAACTTACTGAGTAGAAGCGCAGTCTTGGCTGGATCGAACTTGAACGTGTAAGGCTTTGCATTGGCGGAGAGAATCATGTTGACAGAGGTATACACCAAGAGATCTGGCCTAGTTGCTTATGGCCCGATAACTGACAGCGTAACTGACCCTAAATGGACAGACATCTTGAGACGGTGACCACTGGCAGCTGACCCGGACTCGGATGATCATGCATCATGGCAGCCTGACTCGGAGTCGTCTGTTGCCAGTGCATGTGTCACATGACGTTACTTATTCCCCGCCGGGCCGCCATGTTAACCCTACCCGTCACTGAGGATACCGGACTACACTGACAGAAGGGACACTCAGAACACCACGTACTCGGGACATTTTTTTTAAAAGATCGTCCACTCGAGAGCCCTGGAATACTTAGGTTACAAGTGGTCGAGAGGCTCGGAGGCCCAGTGACTCCGTAAGTTGATGATCTTGCCCATTCAGGGAACCCCGCTCCGAGTCGGTGCTAATTCTCAGGCTATTAGTAAATACTTAAGCCAGAGTGCGATCAGCTCCACACGAAGTTCAGTCTCGGTTCAGTCCCAACAACGATGAATGCAGCAGTGGAAATTGAGCAAGCAATATCGTATCCAAGAGTGTGCCACAAGGTGGCACATCGTATCCATCAGGATCTTGAGTTTTGAGCTGCATGGAAGGCGTTTTTTTTCCGTTCTCAACCCTGTTTAGAAGGTACACACCATTGTGAATGGTGTGCTCCACCAAGGATTCTCGAGACGATTCTCACGGGAAATGACGCGAAAACGTGGTATTTCTGGAAAAGCTTGACGGGGCCCAATCCCAACAACTGTTTGAGTCTCGATGGATCTGATGAACGCTTCTGGAAAATTGAGTGTTTTGAATTTTAGTTTGTCTGACGTCGGTGAGTGCCTTAATTGATCATTCGCTCTTTATTTCCAAGTGGCTAGACATACGCCTCCAGTAGTTCGTCTGGCGAATATCCCCAAGCGCCTTACTCATGGGCATTCCAAAAATTACAATCATAGCCCGATTTGAATGACCGACGCCCCCACAGGAACGACGAAAGATAAGACTTTCCCGGCATGCCTTCCTATCTGCGCTATTTTGCCCCTCTATGGCCGTCCAGGATAAGGAAATGCACGAAGTTAAAGAACAGAAGCCAGTACGCGACTCAAGTCCTCCCCGGACTTTGCTGTATCACCATGAAGTTCTCGGCACCAAACTTGAAGAAGCCTCATTTCTCCCTGAAGCTCAAACCATCGCCTGGAACTTACGCTGACGATCCACGATGGTCGGTAAGTAGATTTATTTTCTAATGTGGGACGCGGCTGACTTGATTTTGACAGAATGCTGACATCGACCCCGCCCCTGTCGCCCTGCGCATCTGGGGAATTGGTAGTTTTGCGGCGTACTGGGTTTCCGATATGCTTGCGGTATGATACATTCATACCTCACCGTTTGCAACCCACTGCTCACTTTGTATCTGCTGCTCAGCCTCCCTTGTGGTCTACTATCTCGACGGCAATGTCCATCGGCTTCAGCGCTCGTGAGGTTATCCCTAGTAAGCTTCCTACATCATACATAGTTGCCGCGTCATAATAGATCAGTCACATTTGCCGGATTCTTCTTGTGTGGTATGGGTTTTTTTACATTCCTCATCTTCGAACCGGATTGATAAACATTACCTTCTCCAGGACTGGTCGTCAGTCTCACCGGTCGTATAGCTGCTACATACCATGTCCCATTCCCTGTGATTGTGAGGGCCTCATTGTGAGTGGCCGGTCATATTACTTTTCGTCGAGCTCACATCATCGTACAGCGGAATGTGGGGATGTATACCCATGATTTTGATCAGGAGCACAGTTGCACTTTTGTGGACGGCTATTTCGGTCGTTCAAGTCCGTAACGCTCTCATATATCATTGTGTCTTTCGGGTTGTATCTAACAGACATTACGTCTAGGCGGGAGGTTTCTTGGAAAATATGATCTCCTCAATTTGGCCCAAATTCCAGACTTGGAACCATCTCCCTAAGTCGGCTAATATCACTTCAGCGGGTATCCTCACTGTGGTACTTTATTGGGGTATTCAGACCTATGTCAGCATGCTCCCTATCAAGTCAGTATAGCCGAATTTGGTTGGTAAAAATTGGACGCTAATGTGACATCTAGGAAACTCCGATGTATGATGGCTAAACCAAGCACTGCGATCAACGTGCTGATGCTTTCCGTTAGATTTCTTCATCTTTAAGACTGCTTTGGTCACCCCCACCTGGTTGTGGGTACTTTGCTCTGTTTTTACATGTGGGAGTCTGACGCATTGATTCTAGTGCACTTTTCCTATGGGTAACTACACATCCGCAGTTCCAGTTCCATCTTTGACTGATGGTTCATCAAGGCTGTTATTGTGACCAAAGATGGAGGTCCTCTTGTCCAAGGCCCAACCGTTATAAATCCAAAAGTGGGGCGTGTATGGTCTGCCCTCCAAGCGCTCAATGTGATCATCGGCCTGTTCTCCAGTCTCGCTGTCAATATGCCCGATTTTGCTCGTTTCAGTAAATCGCACAAAGCTAGCCTCTCGCAGGCATTGTTGTTGCCAGTAATCGGTACTTTCGGCGCACTCAGCCCAATCTTCGTTACATCGGCGTATCAGAAAATTTGGGGAAGTGAGTTTATCCTACTTCCAGTTCTTATTCTCAAGCTGATCTTGACTATGGCGGCATCTGCAGGGTACGAGTGGTTCCTACCCGCTGTCATTGGCTCGTTCCACTCCCGACCTATTAAATTCTTTGCGGGCTTCGCCATGATGATCGCAACTCTGGGTAATCAAATTGGTCAGTCTCTTCTATCTTGCAGCTCTCGTTTCCTCCGAAAATAACGCTCTATTCTAGCTGGTAAATATTCAGAGACGCAGTTTCTATTGCGTGTCTTATTTTATGCATCATGACAGCCGGATCGTTCCCATTCGGAAACGATATTTCTGGTCAGTTTCATTTTCATGCCGATAGGCTTAGATTGGCTGATTTTTCTTGACAAGGTATCTTCCCTCAGTACATCAATATCAGACGGGCTGCTGTCTTGATGAGCATCTTCTGTCTTATTTCCTGCCCGTGAGTTGGCTTATTCTTCTTAGTTCGCGTACTCATTGTCCATAATGCCATGCAGCTGGGACATCATCGCCGTTCGTATTCCTCTGCTCATGATTTCCGATTCTAGATCGATCTTATTTTCTCATGTGGTCACACAGAACGCAGCCGCTTTGCTTTCGTTCCTCTCGGGTTATTCATGGTATGTATCACGCACAGTCACACAACGACTTTCTTAAAATCCTCTCATGCTCAGCTTCATGGGTCCTCTGGCTGGAGTGATGTGTAGCGACTACTATCTCGTGCGGAAAGGCGTCCTCAATGTTGGGCAGCTGTACGATCCCCATGGTCTCTATCGATATGATCACGGCTGGAACTGGCGCGCCTTTGTCTCTTTCTTGTACGTCGCCATGTTTGTTGATTAATGATGGAGGATTGATCGTCTCGCTCATTATTCAGCATTCCTGTATCTGTACTTCTCCCCGGTCTGGCCTACTCAATTTCTCCGCTGAGTGTTAAGGTCAACGATGGAATTCTCCACTTGTACTCTTTCTCTTGGCTTTTCGGAATTCTCATGTACGTTTTCGTTGATATACCCCAGGAGCAGACAACAACTCAAACTTCGCTTTATGTTTAGGGCTGCGGCAATCTATTATGTCTTATCTGTATACGTCTCCCCTCCTACCGATTCCTTCACCGACGTGGCAGTCTACCCCCCTATGACCATTAAGGAAGAGGAGGATAGAGTACAATCGCGACTGGCCGCCTTGGAATCAAACTTGGATACTCCCACTGACGAGAAGGACCCGTCTGATTTTGTTTGAGGGTTTTTGTTTCTTTTGATAGCAGATATACTGGGTCAATGTACAATAATAAGTTGAAGTTTTGATTACTAGTCCAAGACGCAGAAAATTACGCCAATCTATCGACCAGAAAGTTGCTTGGAATAAACGCTGGTTTGAAGTATAGTATGCACGACAGATATACTGACCGGCGTTAATCGACTGTCTTAGTACTGATTAGGCCATCAGTAAAAGGGAAAAATAAATTCCGGGTTTCTGCTGGTTTCTGCTGGTTTTCAGGTTTCCGAGAGCCTGAAAACCCAGAAACCCAGAAACTTGTACTAGTCTACTCAAAGTACCAAAGTTGTAACTACAAAACATGTTATTACAAACTAGCAATGAATTCATGGGCGTGATGATCAAAAAAATGGTTTACGAAGAAGGAATAGAAGCTGCCTACCGCGTCATGATGAGGAAAATCATCGGGAAACCTGGTGCTATCATAGCCTGACAGGTAAGAGGTGAGCTCCATGAGCAATGGACTCGAGAGGAATAACCTGAACACTGGGTTCTCCCTTCTGATTAGTCTCGATACCAAACTCCACCACGATTTTGAAAGACAATCAATCAAAATGTTATGGAGTCTGGAGTTAGATGGGCCCGGGGGTAGTAGGGATTGACTCGGACCTTGAAATTTAGCTTAGTAACTGATGATCGACGATGTTGAATCTCGGCAACGTGTATTATCGATCATCGATCATCGACCTAACTTGAAGTCGTGCAGCCTGAGTGTCGAGCGCGTCGACGCTACACTTCCTCGTTGTATGCTAGTTGATTTAGTATGGATCTGGAGATCCCCGAGACTGATGCCAATATGCATGATGATACACTCCCACAATTCAGTGACAATGCACCTGCAAACTCAAATGGCCAACGACAATATTCATTATAGATTTGATGCGAGATTGTTCCTTCTTGTTGACCTCATCA
Organism: Tricholoma flavovirens; assembly: GCA_003313805.1. Taxonomy (NCBI): domain Eukaryota; kingdom Fungi; phylum Basidiomycota; class Agaricomycetes; order Agaricales; family Tricholomataceae; genus Tricholoma; species Tricholoma flavovirens. The sequence goes on from QLOK01041904.1 coordinate 26,806, forward strand.
AAATGAAGGACCCAAGTCTGGACCATGGCTAGATCTCTGGTCTGCTGTGGCTCAGGATCACAACTGACGCAACAATCTGGGTATTGTATGAAGTTCTCTCCATTATACTTCAGATCTGCAGCGCGTGAGGTGGGTTGTACCACTGTCGCATGATGGGTGATAGCTTCTCGCGTCTCTTCCTATCCTCCAGTGCTTGCTTTCGGAGGCACTCCACATCTGCTGAGGGTATGTCACGAACCCATGACTGTGCATATGTTATTGCCTCTGCAGGAAATCCATCACCTCCTGGTCGGCCAATCTTTTGTTTAAGGTTCTCGAATGATGGGCACATATCAAACAGCACTACACATCGAAGATTTGGAATGTCAAGTCCATAAGTGCAAGTGTCGGTGGCAATTCCGATGTGCAACACTGATCCTTCCTGGATGTCTTTAAGGAATTCCTTCCGGTAGTCAATGGGCATGAGGGAATTGTAGGTGGGATCAAGCAATCAAGAAAGCGCATTATGCGATATCCAGAATAAATTGTGGTTGCGAAGAGAAGAGTCGAGGGAATTTCTTGTACAGTCTTTCATGCCTCTTTGAGACAATCAATTATTCATGACCTCCGGAAATTCGTTACACACCACAAACTGACAATTCAAGTATACAGTATCTACAATATACATGTAAGCTATGTACTCAGCACCATAAAATCATTATCAAGTGTTGGGATAAAGGACGATAGGAGAGAGTAGATTTCGCTTAGATAGTGGGTGTA
>QLOK01041905.1:0-20595 GCA_003313805.1 Tricholoma flavovirens
GACTCTGGCTGTGAAGGAACGCGCTACAACGATGATACCACGCCCAGAAAAAGGAGTTGCCGGTAATGGATACAACCTCCAAGAGGCCATGGGGCTTGCGGATGATGGGGAGACATGCAACCTCCTTTGAGTGAGTTCTATACCAGTGTGCACATTTATCTCTTACTGATGGTTGTAGCGTGCTGTCCGGGACCTATCAGCTAAAGCAGGGCTCGATTGTGCAGTATTGTGGCACCGCCAACCCAAAGAACTTATCAGCAAGATTATTGGAGCCGTATGTGTCCTTCCCTTTTACTTTTTACTTTTTACACGTCGTATCTTCCTAAAAATATTATACTCTAGGCACGACAGCGTCACAGCTATTTCAAAAAGTTCCCACATGGTTGGCCCATCGAAGAATTTCTCAAATCGAATCTCAAGAACAGACGCGCATATGCATGCAAACGAGGATATCTGGGAGATCAGACAAATTGCGGTAGGGGAGGGGATGAGGGTAGCGAAGAAAGCGACAATGGGAACGATAGCGACGAGGGGGCCAGCAACAATGGCAGCGACAATGGGGCCAGTGACGAGTCAGGCGATGACAATGATCAGGGCAGCAACAACAACAGGGCTGGTGACTACCATGACTATGACAGGGCCAGCAGCTACGATGGGGCTGGTGGCTATGACGGAGCTGATGGATACGACAGAACTGGTGACTACAACGATGAGGATATCTCTGCAAGTGAGGATGGCCTGGAATATGAGGATGAGTGATATTTGGGGTAGGAGGATAGGTTGAGGAAGAGGATGGAAAGGCCAATTTTACTGCTGACAATTGTAACTATTAGTCCTGGTGAATTAGTTCTTTTAAACGGATGAATTTAAATAAGTTTATATTCCATGCAACGAGTTGTAGTCTGGATCTTAACTGGTGAATCAGTTCTTTCAAATGGATGAGTTTATACTTCAAATATTCTATGGTTACTGAATAGGCTATTGAAAAAATCCTCCTGGAGTGGATGAATTTTCTATGACATTGGTAAAAATGACAGGGTATGAAACGTGCCCAATTTGACATGAATTTCACCACTTTCGTTCATACCTTTAAAAAATGAAAATGATACCATGGCTTCATACAATTACCAGGTGATAGGTATACCACTCTGGGATGAAGTTTATTCTTTCTTTGGATCGTATTTATTTCCTCCAGGTATTATATTCAGTACTTGTAGACACTAATAATGGTATGGATTTACATATATAAGAGGGGGGAATTATGGTATGAATTTCTGCCACAGGCGGGTCCACAGTGCTGTGGGACTAAGCTGAGAAATTCCAGATGGGCTAGGTGTTGAAGAGATTCAGAAGCCCCTCACAGTGGGCTCCAAAATGATAATACTTGACCAGGAAACCCAAAAAAAACACCTAAGAAGGGCTTTGTATGGATATCTCTCACTATTAACCCCCCCACACCAATGGAAAAACCTCTTAGGGAAAGGGATATGCCAGCTTACACAAGAGGCAGAGCAATATGTATATTGCCTCAGAGAATATGTTGAGAATAATGAGAGAAAAAGACACTTTTTCACTAGGGAAAAATAAAAGGAACCATCAGTAAGAATATATTATTTTCCCACACTTTCCTCCTTAAGGTTGTCACAGAAAAATAAGTAATCTGTTTCCAGGAGAAAATAGGGGGGGGGGAATGTTGTTTTCCCATACATTCCCACTTTTTCTCTGTGGAAAAAAAATAACTAATCTGCCCTGAAGTTCTTGGTAATTGGCAGTGCATACCACACTTCTGGAATATTCACATATGGATGTACTGGTCCCTCTGCATTAGGCCTAGTAGCTTCTGTAGGCTTCCCTCTTCCTTGACTATCTTGCACCAGCTCTGCCTACTTTGGAGTCTTGGGTACTGCTTTCATAATCAGCTCCTTCAGAATTTCTACTCTGTCAAATATCTGCTTTTTCTTAAGTGCATTCAGCTGCCTTTCTAAGCAATAAATTTCTTCTTTGCCCAGTGTCATCCTTAATGTTCCCACATAGGTGCTGCCTGATTCTGTGACCTGAGCATCTGGGATGCAGTTGTACATCAATCCTTCTATTGTGCTAGAGGACAATATTCCTTTAGCTAACTGGCCTGGGTTTTGACAATGCCATTCTTCAAATCTTTCCCACATATTTTTCCCATTAATGTGCCTTGGAATATATCCACCTCCTGGCAAGACTAATCTCCCTTCCACATTCCTAATACAGTCAAGCATTTATCCACCTTGTAAAAGTTCAATAGCAAATGGAATTCTGATCCACAAAAGTGACACACCCTTTTTCCATCTGCAAAACCACCTGAAAATTCTCTGTCAGGAAAATTGCTACTTGGCTGGTAATTGCTAGGCCTGCTACTCATGTTCTTTGTGCTTAGGACATTCACAATTTGTTGTGTGAACTTTTCTAAGATCCCTGCTAAATCTTCCTGCTTCACTGTCCTTGCTAATGCCTCTTGTCCCTGCAGCATTTGATGCATGTCCGATTGCTATACCACCATTAGGAAGAATAGGCAAGTTCATCCCATTTAGGACATACTTGCCAACTTTCCTAATATCTTCTAAGGGCCAATAATCATCTGGATCATGATCGGGATCTCTAATAAACATGCACATGAAAATCTTATGCCACAGTTCTTCACTAAGACCTTTAATGAAAAGCCTTGACTGTTCCACTGGAGAGAGCCTATTCTCCTGTGCTAGGAATGTGCTGATGGTATAGAACACCCTGGAATAAGCCCTGGAATCTCCTATCTATCCTCGCCCTTTCTCCTATAACCTTATCCAAATCCACAATCGACCACCTCTTTTCCTCATTCGCCCCTGGATACAAGGAAATAACTTTCTTTTTCCAGTCCTTGTAGGATACTCTCTTGTTAGAAAATTCTGGTAAGGATCTCCACATATCTGCCATGTTCACTTCAACATATCAGACCATCTGGTTTTTCTACTCTGCATCAGCAATAATAGGGTTGTTCACAGTAGCCATTTTCAGGCCATTTTCGGCTCAATTTCAATTTCATTTTTAATCTCATTTTTCACAAATGGACTTCAGAATGAGATGAAAATGAAGCGAAAAATGATCATTTTTGAAAAATCGAACCCTACCCTCGCTTTTACAAAAATGGTCATTTTCACATTCATTTTCGCATCCCATTTTTTTTGTTCTTTCAAACTCCGCTCCAATGCAGCATCGATGACAATGTCCTCTCCCCCACCATAACTCCGTCACCACTCCCACGTTGACTAACCCCACCAGCCACCGCAAAACAACCACATCAGGCCCAAACAATGACAGAGGTCATTTGGGCCCTAGGTAACTTGTTTTTTCAATTTCTCTTCTTTTCTTTTTAACTAACTGATGTTTTCATTTTCTGTTCTAGGTTTTGTTATTTACCACGAGATGGCACACTCACATCCATGCCACCACTACGAGCACCTGCTCGTGGGGTGGATAATGGATCAGGACAACAACAAACAGGACTACAGCTGATGACAGGGACAACAGGGCAGGGAAAGGGGTGGAAAAGATGACGACAGCCACCAGCACCCCACCGCCACAAGCAGCTGTTCACAGGGTGGAAACGAGCAACTAGCATGGAGAAGATGGGGAGGATGCAACAAGGGGAGCCACAATGACAAAAATAACAGGACAGGATGACACCAACACCAACAACGACAACGACAATGATGGGGACCAGGGATAAAGACCAATGATGAGGACAACCACAAGACAATGAGAGGGACGGGGACAGGGGCAGACAACAACACAACATGACCAAAATGGTGGGGGGGGACGATGGGGACAGAAGAATGGAAGGCACAGGTGACAGATACAGTGCCGTATGACGAGGAACATAAAAAAAGCCATGGGTAAGTTTCTTTCCTTGTTCAATTCATTTTTTTGCTACTAACAAAATTATTAATGATGATGACGATGACTACCCCAGGCCCAGACAATGCACCACCTGCCCCCAGCCTCACAAGCATCTGCTCGTGGGGTGGGTCCCCGGTGGAAGACCGATGAGGCACAAGCAGTGGCAGCTACAAGTGGGAGGAGGAAAGATGGCGACAATGACCAACAACACACCACACCACCCCACCCTCATGAGGATGATGACAGGGATGAGGGGGAGATGATGACACCCATGGCACCAGACCCCTCTGCTACAAGCAGCTGCTCGTAGGGAGGATGGCTGGTGCATATGGGCTAACAGAGAAGGCAAGGGTGAGAGAAGCCAGCAGAGTGGAGGAATAATGACAGGAGCGGAGAGGTAGCACATATGGGACGAGGCAAGGAGATTGGGGGGACAAGTGCCCAGCACCCGACACCTGCTGCTGCGAGCATTTGCTTGCAGGGTGGATTGGGTGCTAATGGCCACGTCACCACCCCCTATCTCCAACGAGCGCTTCACAACGGGTGAAGTGCTCATTGGATGGGTGAAGCCACCACTATGAAGCACCCCACCCCTTTCACATTAGTTTTTCTTTTGTAGTAATTTTTGTAGTATGTAGTATCAATTAATATATTTATTCTGTTCTCGAGAAAAAAGACTGGTAAATAACCCATCAACAAGTTAGTGAGTGTTGAGGAGTAATTATGGACTTGAAAGAAAAAAATTCAGCAAGTCCTTTGAGGGGGAGTTTGAATCTGCTGAGCACTGCCGGAGGTAGGTAAAATGCATTTTTACTTCATTTTTGGGATGTTTGCATTTCAGAGTGTTCACAGTAGCCATTTTTCACATCATTTTTCACATCATTTTTCGGTCCATTCTGATCATTCTTCTGCCAAACACCCGAAAATGATCCAAAAATGAAGCCAAAAATGAGCCAAAAATGGCCCAAAAATGGCTACCATGAACAACCCTAATATTTGCTGGGCCAAATAAATTTTCTAATTCTTTGAAAAATCTCTCAAGCTCCCTTGGTTGATTCTGCCATTTCTTTTACTAATTCCAGTGGTAAGCTCTGATAAGAATTTTCTAAAGATATAGCTGGTGTGTTAGAATTTGTTGCAAAATTTCCTCTAAGTCTTCTGAAATTTCTAAGTCCTTTTTGTTGTGCTGTGCTAATGCTTCTGGCATGACAGAAAATAGCTCTTTGAAACTCCTGTCTGCATCCATAGAATCCCCTGGAAAACATGAATGAAATGCTTCTATAAAAGCCTCCATTATCTCCCTATCCGATGTCCTCCTTGTACTAGTTCTCCTTTCCATCATGATGACAAAACCTTTTCAGTGAAAATCTCCTAAGACCCTCATGGTGGGCTCCAAATTTGATGTGATCCTAAGTTGTCTGAGTGAAGAAAACAAACAAACAAACTCCAGGATAAGTGTGCACAGGTTCAGCAGGAGGGTCCTGATGCAAGCCTTGGTCAATCTCCTAAACTCTTCTCTCCTTATCAAATGTCCTAATCCCTTCTTATTCACAATAGTGCTTCAGATATTCCCTAATCCTTCTTCCTTAACACAATAGAATTCCAAATAACCAAATTTGCTATATTAAGAGACCTTGGTGAATCCACCATAAGAATCTCCTAACAGAATCTTTTCCTAACCCTTAAAGACAGCATAGTCCTATCTCCTAAGGAAGCTTTGCAAATTCGCAGTGGAGTCAAGTTCCTAATGTCTTTGGAAATTTCCTAATGTTCTTAGAAAATCATCAAGATTGACAAGTTTCTCAATGAACACAATGTAATGAGTCTTATTTGAACATGTGTTTGTGGGGGTAAGAAGACTGTTCTATTCCTCAAATAGCCTTGCTACTTAAGCTACACAGAATTTGAAATGTAAGAAAAATTGGAAAGTATCGGAAAGACATAAGGTCATGTTCATACACTAAATGGGAAGTAATTGAAATTCTATGAGAAAAAGCTTAAGAAAAAGGAAAGAAATGCAAAAATGTTGTCCCATTCCACATCCTTGGGTCTGTCTGCATCAGCTCAATGACCTCCACTGCACCCACCTTGTTCCATCACATCCCCCTCTCAACTCTGTCACATCGACCTTTTCTTCTATTTTTGGTCTGCTGCATCAATTCATATTTGGCAAGTGAGCTGACCGCACCACATCAAAATGTATGATGAATTGTGTCCTGTAATAGTATGCATCAGCCTGGGTAGTCAGTTGGATCTATAGCATCTTGAGCCTACAGAATACTTTGGATGTCATCTCAACTTCCTAATGCTTGTATAATCAGTTTTACATGTTCACAAACACCTGTGACTCATCACCACTGAAGTCAACAGGGCCAACACCAAAAGCACCTATGCAGCCAACACCAACACCAACAATGAGGGGGCCAACACTGCTGCTGATGACAACAACAGGGCCAACAACACCAACAGCACCAACAGCACCAACAATGAAGGGGCCATCACCAACAGCATTGATGACAGGGCCAACAGCAATGATACTGACAATTACAGGGACCAATGACAATGGGGCCACACAAAGCATCCACATCCAGCCTTGCAAGCCACTGCTTGTGGGGGGGATCATGAGGTGTTTCCTCATTGCTTTTTTCTTTTCTTTCTTGATTCAGTATGTATTATTTACTTGTAGTCAGTACATAGTATTAGCCAGTAGGTAACTGGGCCTGACCAGCCACAGGACTGGTCAGGACTGAAGTTAGCTCTGGACCAGTTAGAACTAGTCCAGAAACTGCTTGAAACCATAGTGGACCAGTCTTCTAGGGTTCTGGTTTTTTATATATTCCTGAAATATAACAATTTGTCTACCCTCTTTGAGGGTGAAAAACCAGACTGGACCACAGAGCACTAAATAGGATATACTGGCTGGCACCAACTGTGGTGGGTTGTGCTAGACCCTGGAGACTGCTGGATACTTATAGCAGACTACAGCACTACAGGAGACTGCAGCAGGCTACAAACCAACTCCATAGCACTACTGCCGTACTAACAGAGGGGAAGGTCGCTATAGGTACTATGGGTACTATGGACCACTATGGTGTCTATGTAGTACTGCTGCAGGCTGTTGCAGATGGCCAAGGATTTGCTGATGGGAGCTGTGGTGGATTACTAGAAGCAGGGGAAGGATGGCAGATAGATCAGTGGTCTGAGTGGACATGCATGAGAAAGGATGGTCATGATGTCATTTGGACAACAGTGGCTGAGCATCAAAGTTTCGATGTGGAGACAGAGGATATGCCAGCCCTTTCAAGGATTTGATGTAAGCAGTCTGGTGAGTGCAGAGGCATGGCATACTTTGCTAATCCAGATGAACTCAAAGAAAAGTTCCTAGGTGTAGAAGACCTTTTGATGAATGGTGTGCTGATAGCAGGTGTTAATGAGTGAAAAATTGGAGTGGATGTGTGGGAAATCGAGGAAGGGGATGGCACAACCTGCTGAGAAGGTGAGAAGGTGGTGGGAGAAGAGGAGCACATGGCGAAGGATGACTCTCAAGCCAGATTTTGGGAGGAAGGACTTGTAAGTTGTGGAGCTCAGGGTGAGTTGAGGATGGGACTGTGTTTTGCTGGAGGTGAAGAACTGGGTGATGGTCAAGGTTAGTATTTAGCTTTGAAGAGTAAATGCAATTCACCCAGCAGGTTGTGATTCATCATGTGTCCTTGCTTGCTAGATGTGATGGGAACATTTCCCTTGATTTGGAATATGACAACATGCCAACACCCTGACTCCCCTGCCATGCCAGAAAAGACTGCAAATGAGCCATCACATCCAAAATGGGCCCAAACAACATCTGTTGTCATTTGGGCCCTAGGTAAGTTTTATGTTTCTTGTTTCCTCTAATGAACTAACTGTTTTCATTAGTTTTAGGTTATAAATATGCTGAAATGATGGCCCCTGAAAGAACACACCCATCCCCAAGAACAACATCATATAACCAGCCTACAACAATGAAACCAAGCACCAGGGTCCCACAATGATGAGGAACAGCCCAATGGACAACCCAGCACCTGCCCCCAGCCCTGTGAGCTACTGCTTGCAGGGTGGATTGTGGGTGTTAGCAGCCAATGATGACAACAATGAGCACCAGTTCTCACCAGCTCACCAGGGTGCATGACAATGACAATGGGAATGAGGTTGTGACTGAACATGACCACCCTATGATAATGCAGCATGAGCACATGACACCCCACAATGATGACACAGGACCCACATCTGATGGCAGTGGGAGGGGCACCATGGGAACAGGGCAATGACCACAGTGAAAATGGGGAGGGGCATAACACTACAATGTACAGGGGATCTTTTGCCAGTGACACACCTGGGGACAAAGCACTGCCCAGTGTCAGGGCAACACCAAATCCACACTGGGATCTTCGTGCGGGCTCTACAAGAAGAAGCGACGAGTATAGAAGGAGTGATCAAAGTTTGATGTGATGCAGTATTTATAGAATGGTTGGTTGACGAAGGCTTTTCCGCACACAAGATGATGGTGGGAATCCTAAGAGAACACAACTGATGTGTCTCTTAGTATTTATTGGTTTATATACTAAGTTACAACTGTTGTATAATATTTGAATACTGTTTTTACGACACGAGCGTACAGTTGCATACATATTCTAAATATATGACATGTGAGAATTATCCGTCTCACGGTCGCGTTCATTGATAATTTAATGTTTTTTGGTGTAATACTATTGCGGAAAAATAAGAAAAAATATGATAGGTAACTGTACATGTTTCCTAACATTACCCCCTTTTTATTCTTCAACTTCCAGGCGAGAGGTTGTGTGATAATCGGGTGCCGTGAAATTGTGATATGGTCGGAATTTCAAATTTTCGTACTCCACTCGTGCTATTCTTTGCGGTGCATTAGGATATTTATTGTAAAAATCACGTATAGCATCTCGTGCATTTTTACAATTATCCTCAGGTTTCCAGGAGTTATTTTCATCTGTATAGCCTTCCCATTTTACCAAGGATTCGAGTTTATTACGACACAGCCGTGAATCGAGAATTTCTTCAACTATAAATTCAGGTTCACCTTCGATTTGAATAGGTGGTTGTGGAGTAGTTTGTTGTCCTGGTATAATAGGTGGTTTGTAAGGTCGTATGCAAGAGACATTAATTGGTGCATCAATTTTAAATGATGATGGCAATTTTAGCTCTACCGCATTAGGCGAGATAATTTTCGAAATAGGATAGGGACCAATATGTTTCTCCATCAATTTCCTAGATGGGCATGTCATATGTAAATCCTTGGTATTAAGCCATACTTTATCTCCAATTTGGTACTTGGGAGCATTTGCACACAAGTGATTGGCATAGCGCTTCATATCATCACGTGCCTTAGATAATGCTGCTTCTGTTTTGATCTGTACATTTTTCATCTGCTGTACAAAATCTTCCACTGCTTGTACCTTCACATTCCTTCTCGGTTCAAATCCCATACGAGGGTTATACCCATAATTAGCATAAAAGGGTGATACCCAAGTAGATGACTGGAATTTATTATTGTATGAGAATTCGGCGATTGCCAGCCATTCTGGCCAATCAGTTTGGCGATGATCAACAAAGAACCTCAAATACTGCTCTAACTCCTGGTTCATTCACTCTGTCTGCCCATCAGTTTGGGGATGATATGCTGTAGATAATTTAGTTTGAATACCCAAGGTTTTATTTAGTTCCTTCATGAATGCGGCTGCAAATTGGGGTCCACGATCGGAAATGACTGTATTTGGTAATCCATGTAATTTCCACACATGATCGCGATATAGGCACGCCAAACCTAAGGAACTCGTTTCTTGGGTTGTAGGAATAATGTGGACTTGTTTGGTGAAGCAATCACATATGACTAAAACAGAATCATAGCCTTGTGCTTCGGGAAGTCCAGTAATGAAATCTACCGAGATATCTATCCAGGGTCCTGTTGGGATCGGATTTGGCATTAATTTCCCAGCTGGCATTTCTGGATAAGATTTGCTGCATTGACAAGTATCACAACCCTCCACATAATTCTGTACAAATTTAGAAATTCCTGGCCACCAATAATTCCTCATCACTAACTCCAGGGTTTTCCATCTGCCTGGGTGTCCGGATATGGAAGTATCATGATGTAATCGGACAATTTCCTTTCACAACTCAATGTCTTTTGGCACATACACCTTTCCTCTGAACAATATTAACCCTTGTTCATCACACCACTCTTCTCCTTTAATAGTCTTCTTCTTCTCCCCTTTCATTTCTTTTACAGCCTTTACTACTTCCTCATCCATATTAGTACAGTTCTGAATTTTAATTAGCATTTCTTTTTCGGAACCGTCTATTAATAGATGACCTTGGCGCATCGCACATATGCGAAAATATTCAGGCTTCAACAAGGTAATATCCTTGTTATCATTCTCTACCCCCTTTTTATGATCGGGTCCATTTTGATTCCATCGGGACCCATGATCAATCCCAGGAACTCGATCTCTGCCGCATCAAAAGTACACTTCTCGGCTTTCAAAAATAGATCGCTCTCCTGTAGCTTCTTCAATACTTCTTTCACAATTTCCTCATGCCCTTCCTCGCTTTCCGTGAATATTAAAATGTTGTCAATAAATACAATGACAACACATTGATCGATTTCCCCTTTTAGAATATCATTCATCATATTCTGAAAGGTGGGTGGACTATTAGTCATTCTGAAAAACATGACTAATGGCTCAAATGATCCTTGATGTGTAGCAAAAGCGGCTTTCCATTTGTCCCCTTCTTTGATGCACACATTATTGTAACCCCATTGTAAATCCAATTTCGTAAATCTCTTTGCCTTTCCAATCTTGTCAATAATTTCTGAGATTAACGGTAAGGGATACGAATTTTTGACTGTCCACTCGTTTAGATAGCGGTAGTCAGTACACATGCTCTTCTTCAAATCTTTTTTTGGAATAAAGAATATGGGTGAAGTTTGTGGGGATTTTGATGGACATATATAGCCCTTCCTCAATTGCTCATTAATGAAATCATCAACCTCTTTTTGCTCCTGTGGAGATAATGGATATACTTTGATTTCTTCGGCACAAATCCAGGCTTCATCTCAATTCCATGATCCCATGGTTTCCTTCTTGGCATTCTTTCTGATTCCTTCTTTTGGAACACTGATAAGTAATTATGATACTTCTCAGGTACCAATTCTTCCACAGTTTTATCAATCTTCGGAGGATTTGGATTCCATGATTGCCCTCCATGAATAAACCGAAATAGATCATTGGGATCATTTTTCTCAATCATGATCAGTTTTTTCCCATTTGGCATTTCTTCATCAGGAACCTCTTCTACCATGACTGAATACTTCCCTGTGCTACTCTTCTCTCTTCTCATCTTCTTTTCCTTCTTCAACTTCCTACCAAACACATTACACTCCCTAGGGCAATGGTTCATTTTTACTTCCCCAGTTTTCCAATCAATACTAGGGTTATGGTTATGTAACCAATTGTACCCTATTATTGTCACCTCTTCTGTAATACTTCCTCCCTTGTTTATTGTTCCATCGATGTTATACACAATTACAGGGTGCTCGAGTTTACGTGTGCAAATTCCATTGTTCTGAATCCATGCACGATTTATAAATAAACCAGTAGCACCACTGTCTAATAGTGCTTCAACATCTACCATTGCGTGCATGTCAACTGTCTTTAATCCTACTGTCAATGTTACTTCGCGTTCAACTTTAATCCTACTGTCAATGTTACTTCGTGTTCAACTTTAATCCTACTGTCAACATTACTTCGCGTTCAATTTGTGCAGAGCAGATAAAGGTTGTCGGAATTTTCCGAAAGTGGCTATTTTTGGATTGATGATGCGCCTCGCCTTTACTCTCGGTTCGGTTATGTAGTTTAGAAATGAAATTGAGGGCGTAATAGGTTACTAGCATAGAATCGGTTGGATGGGATGTGATTCATTGGTTTCCTCCACTGTTAATACATCATATTCATTATGAGTCTCCAATGGGGAAACCTTCACTGGGACTGCTCGGAAAAATTCTGCTTTTCTGTTGTCACCTCTCGAATCTGCCTCTTCTCTCTGCAAAACCTAGCTGTATGCCCCAATTTTCCACAATTGAAACATTTGATTGGGGGACGTCTCCCTGCACGATCTACATCCATAGCATCTGATGCATGCTGACTAATATTTGACTGATTTGGAAGTGTCACTGCCGTGGCCAATGGCTGTGCCTTCATCTCAGATATGATCGATGCCTTTCCTTTGTCAGAACTTCCTCCTGATGACTTTCCAAATTTAGAACCTGCATGCATAGTATGCAGGTGTAGCAACTTCGACTTGGCTTGCTCTTGGCGATATTGCCAATCAAGCTTGAAAGCCCATTCATACCACTGTTCCAATGTTGTAGGCATAACTGGTAGTCGATATATTGACTTGAACAAGGATGGATTAAGTCCTGCCTTCAAATATTTGATTAACGCGGTGTCTCCCAAATTGATCTGTGAAGCTTCGGCTTTAAATTGCAAAATGAATTCATCTGCCGAAGACCCTTGCCACATGGTCTTCAATTTTCCTACTGCTGTCACCTTTGGATTAGGATCTCCGAATTGAGCTTCCACTTTATCCAAAAAATCTTGGAAACTCTTAAACGGCTCACGACCCTGAGCAATTTGATTGATGGCTTCATTTCTCCAACATTGTGCCTTGCCTCCTTGCATATAAGATAGCATGAACATTATTTTGGATTCAGTTGTACAAAATTCAGGTTTGCGACCTTTAATATACAATATAATAGAACTAATAAAGGATTTAGTATCCTTCATCGTTCCATCAAATAATTGTGGTGGTGCGAATTTAGGTAAGCGAATTTTGCCATCTCCAGTATTCTGCAACAATTCTTCTTCATGATGAGATAAAAATTCATCTACCTCTTCCTCCACAGTAGGTGCCAGCTGAACAGGGTTTTGGAGCGTGACATAATTTACTAGTTGAGAAAGTTGCGTAGTAAGCACATCAACCTTCTCTTCCAAAGTAAGATTGTGATTAGCGGGATCGGGAATTATGTGATCGGTCATGACGTTGTTGCTAAAAATAAAATCTAATAAGGTTCTTCGGCTGACTCAGGACCTTTTCTTCAGCAATCCAATTCAGCAATTACTACACTAATGCAAAAGGCTGTACTAGTACTAAAAATAGTACACTATACCAGAGCCAAACGGTTGTCTGGTTGCAGCTGTCCTACAGATGAGTACTGCCTTTCGAGCACTGACAACCCCAATATAAGGCGGTGCTGATGCACGGATTATGAAGCGAAAATAGATTATGTAAACACAAGTTACTCTCGTCTCGTGACAAGAGGATTGAGGATTGGTAATTGGATGTGGCAGAGTGAAACAAAAGTGAGGGCACACGGAATATTAGTCGTGTTCTCTTAGGATTCCCACCATCATCTTGTGTGCAGAAAAGCCTTCATCAACCAACCATTCTATAAATACCGCATCACATCAAACTTTGATCCCTCCTTCTATACTTGTCGCTTCTTCTTGTAGAGCCTGCATGAAGATCCCAGTGTGGATTTGGTGTTGCCCTGACACCCACCACTGCTGTGAGGCATTGCTCACAGGGGTGGACAGTGGTGCTACAGGTGTGTGGGAGATGGCAGGGATGGCAGGGATGGAATAGATGACACTGAAAAGGAGAGCAGTGATATGTCCACATTGCAGGTAGTACTCGGGACACACACCAGTATGTTTCACATTGTGCACAACAGGTCTATACAGTAGTCCAATCAACCTTGATTGATCTCAAACAACTTCGATCACATTTTCAAGCAATATCATGCAATATTGAGCCCCTCAAACGTATTCATTCCAACGTTGAGCACTAGCACAACTTCATTGAATTCTCAATAATTCTCAAGCTCTTTCGATTGAGCTCAATCTTCATCCAGCTTCTTCAAACACTTCATGATATTTCCACAAGTCCAGATATACTTATTGATCAATTCACAAGCCCTACAAATGTCATTGAACCCTTCACAATCACTTTGAACATCATCAATCAAACTCGAGTGCACTTCAAACCCATATCAAGCTACTTTGTGCACTTCAGCAGCTGTATTCCTTATCATCAAAGACTCATACCATCCTCCTGCACCTCACAAGATCATATGACAAGCTTATTGCATGAAGAACAATAGGCAAGGTCTCACTTTGAAGGACATGAGAGGATTTTAGAGGTATTTCAGACTCCTCAAAGGGAACATGTGTTTCCCCACATGGATTCTTTTCATTTGTCTCACTTTTGCATCATTCTATCATCTACCCATTGTTATTAGACCCATTAGATTGTTTACATCCTGCCTCATGTAGGCCTCATGTTTTATTTCCTTTTTAGTCCTATGTTTTTAAAACTTATATAACTTTGTATAACCTACCTTTTCAAACAAGAAATTGTTCCCCTCACTTCTCTATCATCTGATTTAAGAGCTCCCACTCTTGAGTCAAAGTCTCTAGTCTTTTCTTGAAGTTTTGTGATATCATGTTATGAACTGAGGCTGAAAGGGATTTCGTGTGGGAACCGATCGGTAATCCAGAGGGGTATCAAAAAGAACTTGGCTTCAACTTTTAAGAAGTTGCACCCTTCGCTTGTTATGGTGTTCAATTTACTGGAGGATGATCAGGAATTCAAGTAGGGGACCGATCGGAAGTCCGAAGACAAAAGACAAGAGGGTGAATAATGTATGAATAATGTATGAGGAACATGGGATAATGTGTGATTAACGTATGAAACTTATGATATTCGAATTGCAGAATACAAACGAAATATCTAAGTTCAAATACTAATGTTAAATCTGAGATTGGAGATCCGATCAGAGACCGAGGTAAGAGCTATGTACGTTAGCTGTGGTCAGCAGTATGGGCGGTACCTGAGGTATTAACCTGAGGTAAAATCCTATGAGTAACTACAGTAACTATGTACAAAGTCTACACTATGCACTGGAATGGAATCTGATTGATCTCAACATATATCGGAGTTTGGAGCGGTGTTCCATCGGAAGTCCAAATTGGGTGGAACAGAACATAACAGTATTTCCCCCTTAAGGCTGAGCCTTCGAGGCACATGAATGTTGAAGTCTAGACTTGGCAATTTTTTTTAGAAACAATTTCATTTCTCCTCCTACCTCCACCACTATGTCCAGCGTCGGAACTTCAATCCAACACGCTTCTGCAAATGCTAACGCAGACCCAAAAACAAGCAGAGGAGGAACGAAATTCGGAAAATGAACATAAGGAACGAGAGTCTCGGGAGGCTGCTGAGAGGGAGGCCAGGGAGGCCAAAGAGGCCAAGGAGTTGGCAGCAGCAAAGGCTGCAAGGAAGGCTGCCAAAAAAGGCAAGAAGTGGGCGCTGGTGATGGAGGCCGAGTCAGGAGCTGAGGAGGTGGCCGATGATTGGCCAAAACTCAAAAAATGGGTGAAGAAGGCGGAGACAGTAGCAGAGACCGCTACAGAATTCAAGGAAGGGTTGACTCTGGAGACAGCAGAGATGCCCTGCAAAAAGTAGGTGATCAATTCTTGCGTTCTTCTTTAGTTAATGTTCCTAGATGTTCGGCTAGCGAGTGGGAGTGTGTGTGGGTCCATGAGGGCCGCGCGAAATCATGTTTGGTATGCAGTAAGGCTAAGCACCATTGCATAGGGCCGGTTTGGGGAAATGGGGAGGGTAATAGCGGGGAGAACATAGGAGTTCCATTGGGGTCCATGAGTGAGGAATTGAGGGAGATGCAGGAAATGATGAAGGAGATGGCGCAGCTGCAACAGGCATTCATCAAGAAGGTGACATGGGTGGTACAGGATGTGCTGGATAGTTTTCAGTACCATTGGGATAACAAGCAGGAGGACGAAATTTTCGACGAGTGGGTGGCAGACATGGAGTTTGGGGAGATGGAGAACAAAGTAGCAGAGTTGCAGGTGGAGGAAGCGGAGTTCCGAGAATGGTTGAAGGAGAGGGCAGAGAAACAAGGAGTAGTAGGGAACGTAGGGGAGGAAATGGTTGTGGAGGTGGTAGCTGAATCGGGTGCGGGGATGTAGATGGGGTCCGATCAGAAATCTGATTGTTAATATATTTTTCTTTTTGTTTGTGTTTGGTCGGAATGATGTAAGGAGTGAAGGAGAGTTTTACAGAATGTGTGCTGATGGTGGGAAACGAGGATGCTGGGCGCTATCTGACAATGTTAACGATGAATTTGGTTGTAGTGGAGTTTCAAAATGGACCCATCATAAGTTCAATGGAATGCCATTGTCTTCTTCATAGAGGTCAGTGTCATGGTTAAATCGAACTGTAGACATTTCTTCATCGACATATACCCTTTCCTGATACCTGCAGGCAAATCTGGCTTGTCCATAGATGATGGTTGCAACCAAAACACTGAATAGAAGTGCAAGAAGGAGTGTAGTAGGAGAGAATGAGTTGTCATCCATTCTGCCAAGGTGAGGGTCTTGAAGAAGATTTGTTGAATGATTCCCATGGCTCGATACAGTAACGACAGTGTTCTGTAGGCTGTAGGTGAAAACAGGAATTCAGTTGGGGTTCGGCAGTAGTCCAAAGACTTGAAAAGAGCAAATAGGAAACCATCATGGGAGAGGACTGGGTTTGTTTGGGTAACGAGTGTGGAAATCCGAAATGATTTCTTGTGCATGGTCAAGTTCATTAGCCGGTAGCCATGAGTTTTCTTCATCAGTTCCTTTGTAACCAGCCCATTGGACAAAGTATAGGAGTTTACACCTTCTCCGATTATCGATTTTTGAATCGAGAATTTTGGCTATCTCGTATTCAATGTCATCATTGATTTCGACAGGAGGCGGAGGTGGTTGGGTACGATTTGGGATTGTGTTTGGTACTGATGGTTCCAGCTGTGAAACATGGAATACTAGGTGAATTGCACACAAGTGTTCGGGAAGCTGAAGGGTGAATGAGTGTGTGCCGGGACAGGCTATAATTTCGAATGGTCCTAAATATTTTTCTGAGAGTTTCTGCGAGGGTCTAGTGGTACTGATGTTTTCTGCATGAACATAAACTTGTTGACCAATATGGAAGTCTGGTGCAGGTTCCCATCGGCAATCTGCAGGACCTTGATAATGTTTTTGGGCTGCTGCCATCTGAGTGTGGAGTTCAGCATGAAGTTCTTCAAGGTCGATAACGTATTTGTGGGCTTTGACGGATGCTAGCTCGTGTTCTGGGAATACAGTGATGTTGGGATGATAGCCTTTGTTGGCGAAGAAAGGGGTTACACCAGTAGTAGCAGTAGGAGAATTGTTGTAGGTGAATTTGGCGAGGGGTATGATTTCTGACCAATTGTCTTGTTGATAGTTGCAGAAAATATGGAGGTATTGTTCTAGCATTTGGTTAAGATGTTTGTTCTGACCATTGCCTTCTGGGTGATAACCCGAAGTGAAGTGTATCTTCATATTCAAAGCTGTTCCTAAGAATCGGAAAAAGTGCAAGATGAACTCGGATCCTCGATTGCATGTAACATGCCCAGGAACTCCGTGCTTTGAAAAGACGTGTATGATGAATAGTCTTGCTAGTTCGGGTGCTGTAATATTGTCCGAAGTAGGAATGAAGATGCCTTGTTTAGATAGTCGATCCACTACTACTAAGAGTGCAGTATGACCCGAGGAGTTAGGGAGGTGTTCGATGAAATCCATGGAGATAGAATTCCAAGGTCATTCAGGGATGGGGAGTTGTTTCAATAACCCATAGGGTTTATGACGAGTTGCCTTTGATCATTTGCAAGTAGTGCATGAGCTGCAGATTCTTTTACAAATGTATGCATGTTGGGCCAAATGTAATCATGGTGAACCGATTCTAAGGTTTTGTTTTTACTGAAGTGTCCTGCGAGTACATGGTCATGTTTGTATTGTAGGACTTTGAGTCGGAGGTCTGCATGGTCTGGTATGAAAATCCGATTGTTTAGATGAAGTAAGCCACTTTCATCAATAGTCCATTTAGGATCAATGGGGGTCAGGAATTGTGCAGCAGAGATCGGGTCAAGGGGTAAGGATGAATGAATGTCGTCATGAAGTTTCTCTATGTCCATAATGATTGCATTTCTAATGATTGGCATAGCGAAATAGGTCGCTCGAAGGGAAGCAGAAAGCTGCTCTTGAGTAAAGATGGGTCAGAGATTGCTTGGGTTTGCAAGGACGAAGTCGCTATTTCCCCCTTTGCAGTAGATGTCCCAATGTCTAGTTAGCGCATCAGGTTTGGCGCCTAATTTCCCTGGACAGAAGCAAATAACCATGTTGAACTGTGAAAGGTATTCAGACCAGTGGGCTTGTCGACAAGTAAGGATCTTGGTAGTAGCAAAATATTCCAGATTTTGGTGGTCCATGACCACATCAATCGGGATTCCACTACCTTTGAAATATTGTCACCAATGTTTGAAGGCTTCAAAAATGGCCAGTAGTTCCTTATTGTGTGTGTCATAGTTCAATTCCATGTCATGGAATGATAGGGTGGATTTCACCGTCGGAAGTCCATCGGGAAATGATCACTGCTAGGGCATAGTCCAAAGCATCAGTTTCTAAAATCATTTCTGAATCAGGTACCCATTTAGTTAGTACAGGAGCCTGTGTAAACTGTTGCTGTAATGTTTCGAATGCCATGCGGCATTTCTTGTTGAAGTTCCAAGGGAAGTTTTTGCGGGTTAGGCGGGTGAGAGGAATGACAATGTCCAAGTATCCGTAGATGAAACGTCGGTAGAAATTGCAGAATCCTAGAAAGGATTGGACATCCTTTACTTTGCGTGGTTCCAGCCAATCCAGAATGGTTTTTACTTTGATATTCTTTGGGGACCAATGATAAGTCCGGTTTGATAATGGCTGCTGTGCACCCGGAAGTACCATCAGGTGCTAACTGCAGTTGAAAGGCTATTGAGCCTGGAAGTTTACTGGCGCGTAAATATGTGGCCGCATTGATTAATGAGATGGGAGGTGTTAGGTGAGGAGATTCGGGGATAGGTGTAGGAATTGGGTCGGGAATAGCTTCGGGAATCCGATCAGGAATAAGGGATGGTGAGTTCACAGAAGATTGAGGTGATGAATTAGCCTTCAAGGTAGACATCGGGGGGGCAAGACCTCTATGTTCGGCCAAATGGAAAGAGATTTGGTTAGAAGACCAGTCAATCAACAGATTGTATTGCTTCAACCAATCATATCCCAAAATGGTGGAGCAGGAAGAGTCTAGCAGGGTTACATAAAATGTCAGATTGAACTTTTCACCACAAGGAAAGATTACTAAGAGATGGGCCATCTGTGTAATGGTAGTTTTACAAGACCCATAGAAAAGTCAGAGGCCGATCAGAGGAATTGAAGTGGTGGGGATGTTGTGTTCAGTGGCAAATGTAGAGTTGATGAAACAATGGGAAGATCCAGAATCGATTAGGGTTTGGGTAAGCAGGGAGCAAATTGATGTTAATGAAAGTGTAATGATTAGGGAGTTGGGGTCCAAAAGAGCAGAAGCATTGAGCCTAACAAAGTTAGCTATGCGGGTAACTTCCTTAACATGAGCTTTATGTTTGGACATATCCTCCAAATAAATTAAGATGTCATCAAGGTAGATGATGACACAAGCATCCAGTAGGTCACTGAAGATGTTGTTCATGAATCATTGAAAAGCAGCTGGTGCATTGGTTAATCCGAAAGGCATTACAAGCCATTCAAATGAACCGTAGCAGGTTCTGAAGGTGGTTTTCCATTCTTTGCTGTCAGCAATCCGAAGCAAATGGTAGGCATGTTGAAGATCTATTTTTGTGAAGATGTGGGCTTTCTTTGGGGCATCAAGGAGGTCCGATAACAATGGTAATGGGTAACGGTCCTTCTTGGTGATACGATTTAGGCCACGATAGTCAACACAAAGTTGTAAGCTGCCATCCTTCTTTTTAATGAAGAGGACAGGAGCGCCGTGCGGGGATTTGGAGGGGCGAATGAATCCTAGGTTAACATGTTCTTCGATGAACAATCACAGAGTTTCTAACTCTGATTGAGATAGGGAGTACATTCAGCTAGGAGGCAGAGTTCCATCTTCAATCTCTATTTTGAGATTGTAAGAGCGGTGTGGAGGGAGCTTATCAGCTTTCCCTTTGTTGAAGACATCAGCAAATTTGTATTTCTAATAATGTGCAAGGGTCAGGAAATGGAAGGAGCAGGAGGGTGGTAGACTGGAGGGTTATACGGGGGTTGTGGCTGATGGGTTTTGCTGGAATCCTTTTTATTCGGGTGTCCGACATTGACTGTGTTTCAAGGTTCCAAACGTGATTCTTCCTCTTGCATCCAATAGATGTTGTCAGCATCTTGGGCTTTTAGACACAAGGCTGCAAGGGTGTCTGGTTTACCCCCACAAAGTACTTCAACATGGTGTCGAAGCAGGAGTCCATGGTAGTACCGATTGCAGAGTGCTGATTTGTTCCAGCTGACTCATGAGGCTAGTTCCCAAAAGTCTACGTTGTATTTCACAATATGGGTCGTTTTCTTCATAGAGAGCTCATTGAGGGCTTTCTCTACATCCCCAACTGGGTCGTGGGGATTGAAATTGCCTTCTAGCTTGCCCAGGAATGCTTGATAATTCCACATCCAGTGGGTGGAGTTCGTAGGG
>QLOK01041908.1:0-14644 GCA_003313805.1 Tricholoma flavovirens
AGTGGGTACAGAAGAACCTGCACCTGGCAATACATTTGTAGTAACATCTATGCCATACAATGACTGGAATCATTTCAAGAATGTAAAGTTTGTAGATAACATACCTTGCGTAGAAGCACCAGATGATGACTTAGTGGTGTTCCGAGTAGTTGTACGAGAAGCAGCCATTTCTAATATGCAGTAAGCAACACAAACACACCAATAACATGCGAGGTTGTTTCGAAGATGCTTTCCGCAGAACATGAGGACAAGCTTCTACAGAATTTTCAAAGACACTTGAATGGGGATGACCATAAGAAAAATAAATCATACAGCATGTACCAGAGGTGTCAGGAAGTACATCAGAAGCTAATTACATGAGTGGTCAGAGAAGATAGATAATATAAATCCCTGCATACAGTCAACCGTAGCATTGGGCTGTTGTGCTTGAGAAGTTTCCTCAGGATTTTTTGGAGTTTTTTTACGGGGAGGCATGGCAAGAGACAGAGCGGGTGGGCAGAGTGAGCAAGATGGGGGGGGGAGGAAAGAAACCACGACACAGACATGCTTCTCTTATCTGACAGTGGGCATAGCTAAAAACAGAAGTATTGATAGCTTGATTAATACAGTGAGAAGATCAGAACGGCATAAATCTTGTAAAGTTGCCCGAAACAGACCACCGTGGAGATCGGCAGTTCTCGTGCTACAATGGGGAAGTGTACATACCATGTGGTGGGGTCAGCGGTTGGGTGGGAAAATCGTGGGTGTAATGGTCAAGTTGTCCATATCCGTATCGTGCCGCTGGTGGTAGCACTTGTTGTCATCATGCTATCCATCGTCCATCATTGTTCTATAGCTACCACCCATCCACCCTGCAAGCAGATGCTCGCAGTGGTGGTGGTGGTGCTTGTTGTCATCTGTCATTGTTGTGCTATCTGTCATGTCATGTCATCTGTTTTGTCATCTGTCATGTCATCTGTCGTGTCATCTGTCATGTCGTCTGTCATGTCGTCCGTCATCATCATCGATAGGTACCCCCATCCACCCTGCAAGCAGATGCTCGCAGCAGCGGTGGTGGTACTTGTCGCCATTGTCGTCACCCGGTGTCAAGCACTCCACCCCGCATCGTTGTCGATAGCTACCACCCATCCACCCTGCAAGCAGACGCTCGCAGCGGTGGTGGTGGTGCTTGTCGTTGTTGTTGTTGTGCTATCTGTCGTCCATTGTCGTTGTCGATAGCTACCGCCCATCCACCCTGCAAGCAGACGCTCACAGCGGTGGTGGTGGTGCTTGTTGCCATCGTCATTGTTCATCCATTGTTGTTGTCGATAGCTACTGCCCATCCACCCTGCAAGCAGACACTCGCAGTGGTGGTGGTGGTGCTTGCTGCTGTCATCATCGTGCTATCTGTTGTCCATCGTCGTTGTCAATAGCTACCACCCATCCACCCTGCAAGCAGACGCTCACAGCGGTGGTGGTGGTGCTCGTCACCATTGTCGTCACCCAGTGTCATTCCACCCACAGCCCACCCCACGAGCAGTTGCTCGAGGAGCTGGGTGTGGGTGGTGTGCCGTCTGCATCATTGATAGCTACCAGCCTACCACCCATCCACCCTGCAAGCAGACGCTCACAGCGGTGGTGGTGGTGCTTGCTGCCGTCGTTGTTGTGCTATCCATCGTCCATCGTCGTTGTCGATAGCCACCACCCATCCACCCTGCAAGCAGATGCTCGCAGCAGTGGTGGTGGTGCCTGTTGTTGTCGTTGTCGTGCTATCTATCATCCATCATCGTTGTCGATAGCTACCACCCATCCACCCTGCAAGCAGATGCTCGCAGCGGTGGTGGTGGTGCTTGTCACCGTCATTGTTGTGCTATCTGTCGTCCATCGTTGTTATCGATAGCTACCGCCCATCCACCCTGCAAGTAGACACTTGCAGCGGTGGTGGTGGTGCTTGTCGCCGTCATTGTCGTTTGTCCATTGTCATTGTCGATAGCCACCACCCATCCACCCTGCAAGCAGATGCTCGCAGCGGTGGTGGTGGTGCTTGTCGCCATTGTCATCGCCTGGTGTCAGCATTCCACCCACAAGTCCACCCCATGAGCAGTTGCTCGAGGAGCTGGGTGGGGGTGGTGTGTTGTCTGCTGTGCACACTCACACCCTACGAGCAGCGGCTCGTAGGCATGGAGCATGTGTGTGAAGTGTCGCACTGTACTGCCAAGGCAATTACATTGTTAGTAATGCAGCAATGGTCGAGGCATCGAGAGGCGCTTACCTTGTGGGTATCCCCCTTCATGGGTCTCCCGGCACCCCTCTACCACCCGTAACCTGAAACTACAGCTGCCGTTGTTCGCACCCGTGCAGTGTCATCTTCTGTCACCAGCAATAGTTTAAATCCTAAATAAAGAACAACAATTAATAGAGAAACCAAGAAAGAAAACAGAAAGACGCACACCAGGAGTGCAAACGACAATGGTTGCCATGGTTGATAGAGTGAGGTCCTGGGTAGAGATAACAATCATCAGTTTAGGTGATCACAATCATCAGAAAGCAGAAACACACTTACTTTGGTATTACATGGGTCTCACATCCTGGATAATAGTAGAAAATGAAAGAAAAGGTAGTGGATGAAGAGGGAGGAGTTGAGGCAACACAGGACAAGCGGCCAGCACGATAGCAACGCGCAAAATCAACAACTGAGGCTATATTTGGATGGCTAAGCCGCTCAGAGCCGCTCAGAGCTGCTCAATCTGAAAGCCAAGCCGGTTATAGCCTCGAGCCGATTTACTGGATTGGCTGGCCCAAAATAGCGGCTCGGCTCAACGGCTCGCAGCTCCGAGCTGAGCCGTTGGCAACACTACCTGTGAATCTATTATTGCTGTCCAGTATATCATGTGCAACTCCTCACTGTTCTATGACAAAGGTTATTCACATCATCAATGGTGTGATAAATGGCAGTTGAGGTGAAGGGGAAGCAATAAAAAGCGCAGGACTGTCCTCTCTTGGGACTACCCACTGAACTATAAATGGGTTAGCTTTGACAAGGAGATTTCTGACACAGTGCTTTCAGAAAATTCAGTTGGCTGTGCTCCAGAGTTGAGCCTACCCACTTTGTTGGTTCATCAGTGGCTCTCCACTGACCATGTAATGCAGATTCAGCTATATATCCATTAATTATTGTCTATTCCAGTCACTCAGGTCTGGGTCCGCTCTACTCTCATGAATCAAATAGTTCTGGAATCTGCAACAAGGTTATGAATGTCTAGGATGATCAAGCCACAACATCGGACAGTATATTACTGAGACTAGACCTTCTAATTTAGTTGCCAGTTCGATGACTGACCCCCATCATACATGGTGCCCGAACCCAAGTCTTGATGTCCCTTTGTCTGCTGATCTAACACATGTCATGGAATTTGACAGACCATCCTCAACTTGGGTCACTGATAGACTGTGACAAGCTCAAGCTTGTTGTAGTACTGGGTGTTTGCAGATACAGTATAGTGTATTGAGGGGTGGACACATACTCCTCAACACCAAAATCTTACGTGGTCAAATGTCTTCTGCATTCTCAGCTACAAGAATCAGCCAGATGACAAGTTCATATCTGAGAGATTGCCTTACTCCAAATTTCCTCTGCACATCCTGGTGTCATCACTCTGCATCATGTAGTAGAGGAGGGTAAAGATTGTCATGGGTGAACCCTGGGTATTTTTTTGCTATCCAGGGGTTTGGAGGGTACACATACTTGCAATGGTAATGTGCATGGGTCTGCAGTTCATAGATGTTGTTAGCACCCCCTATCCACCCTGTGAGCAGTTGCTCACAGCAGTGGTGAGGGGTGCTGAATTGTTGTGGGTGGCAGGTGCATTGTTGCCAGCCAACAGTCGTCTCTGTGCTAGTCTCACCCAAGGTCATGGCCCAGTAGCACCCCACACCACCACTGCAAGCCAATGCTCACATGGTGGAAGGGGGGTGCTAGGTCAAGCTGTGTCCATCATTGGTTGAGCTGCACCCATCGTTGGTTGAGCCTGTGCATGGGGCTGTTAGCTCCCTGTATTCACCCTGTGAGACAGGGGCTCACAGCAGTGGATGTGGTCAGATGGGGTCAGGTACAGCTTCATCCTAGTGCTGCAGGAGATGGATTTCATTCTGTGGGGGTTCTCATGGTTAGCAGTGTTCATTGCATAACAGTGAGTTATGTACCCTGTGGGTTCCCCACTGCACAGGCTTCCCAGCACCTCCTTATCATTGCCATATCTCCCCATCATCATTTTAGTCCTTCTAACCAACCTCACATCCCATTTGGATGTGGAGGAGGGCATGGGCACAACATGGGGCCATCATGGGAGACAACATGTTTGAAACCTAGAAAGGAAGAAAGAAGTAATGTATTTAGTTAAAAGAATAAGAAAAGAACAAAGAACAAACTTACCCAGCTTATGAAAGTTCCCTAGGAGTTGACAATTGTTGAATGGGGGGCATGATGGTGAGAGAATGGTGTTGAGTTGTGTGTTTGCAGTCAACAGAGTCACATGGTCTCTGTTGTTGACACATTTTCGATATTTTCAACTGAATTAGATAGTAAGTTTGTATTAAATTTGAAATATATAATGATTAAGGGCAGAAGTAGGTGGTAATGAAACCTGCCAACCTGCACTGTGGGTATGGGTTTGTGGAGGGTCACAAATTTCATACCCATACCCGCACCTGCAGCTACCCTTGGCTGATACCTGTGCGGGTTTTGATACCCTTGACAATCACTAGAGGAGGGAGACCACACATACTTCATTATGGACTATGTGCCAGATAATGATCTTTTTGCACAGATCCTGAATAACTGTTGCCATGTTGGGGATGATGTGTTAATCAAGCACATATTCCTGCAGTTACTTGATGTGGTTGACTGCTGTCACTCACTCAGCATCTATCATCATGACCTGAAGCCTAAAAACATCCTGTGCTTTTACAATGGTTATCACATTTCCATCCTTCCTGTGTCTTCCAAGATGAATGATATTCTGGTGCACATGCTGCACAGTGACCAGAACAAACAAACCACTCTTTGGGAACTTTGAGAAGCATTAGAGGACATCCAAGATTTTTACTCTGAAGATGTGGTGTTTGAGGGGGTATGGCAAAGTGTTCTTGGGAGGCAGGGCTTGACATCAAAAGCTATCCATCTGCACATGAATACTGTATTATGAGGGTGACCTAGATCAGTTGAGTGAACCAAAGTTGGCCTGAAGCAGAGACTTGCACTGAAGCTGCTACCCATGAACCCCAGATGGTCCTTCAACAACAATATCTTCTGCACAAGACCTGATAAATCACTATAGTCACCCCCCCTGGTAGACTGAGAGTAATGTTGAGCATTGATCGGCAGAGCCGAATATGGCAACTCCAATGCTATACTTAGCACAACCAAATAAGGACAAACATGGCAGAGCGCACCACCGTGTATAGATACCACCTCTTGCTTAGTTGTTTAGTTTACAATGGGCAATGACCTGAAGTAGTATATATATTCTTGTACATAGTACTTTGCAGGAATAACCAACTTTGTTCACTCATTCTTTCAAGTCCTCTACTTCTCAACAGGTTATGGGCCCTGGCCTTAACTGAAATTTCTCATACACACTAAACTCGAACTTTTGACACCCCAGATCAATTGGTAATCATGACCAAAATATCAATTAGTGTTTAAAGGTCCGGTTCATCGAACTGGAAAAAGACTTCAACTGAACCGGACTGAACCACAAAAAACCAGACTGTCAGTTGCAGTTCGGGCTTCCCAGGATGGAAGAACTGCTCCGAACCGGACCGATAAAAACCGGTTCGAGTCGGTTAGAACTTCTACAATGTACTCCTCATAAATACGCATCTTTTGACCATATTTTCAAGAGAAACGGTCCAGAATTGCATGTGCTATGGCCAAAATGATATGTTACTGCAAAATCTAACTTGCACAACATCTTGTAGTGGTGTTTTTTGAGATGTAGAGGATTGTTATCACCATAAAACCTTTATGGTTGACTACTATACACTCTATACTATAGTTTACAACTGGTTTGATGTACTAAATTATACAAGAAGACCAGTTTTAGTCAGTTCAAACTGGTTATGACTGAACTGCAGTTCGAACTGATTCAAACCATTTTGGACCAGTTTTTTGCAGTTCAGTCCGTTTTTTAGGGTCTTACCATAATAGGCAACCGGTTGCGGTTGCGGTTCGTCCAAATGGGGCAAAAAAACTGGACTGGACCGGACCTTTTAACACTAATATCAATGCACACTAACATCTACCAGATCAAACCATTGACAGGTGCTGAGAATTACACCATATGGAAGATCAAAATGATGGACATCTTGACAGGACAAGATTTGTGGGAGTATATCAAAGGAATGATCACTCAGCCATCAGACACGGTAGGAAAGGTGGCATGGAAAAAAAAGGATAGGACAGCGCTATCTACAATCTGATTGAGGGTAGCCAACAAGATGTTGTTATACATCACAAGTTCAGCGACAGTGAAAGAAGCATGGGACACACTGAAATCTTTACTTGAAGCTCAGGAAGCGCTGGGAATTGTTCAGGCATGGCAGAAATTATTCTGATCACAATGTGAGGATGACGTGCTGATTGAAGAACATATTAGGACATTGCATGGCTATCAGGAGGAGCTGCACAGTCTAGGACAAAAGATCGACAGGGAGGAATTCTGTATAATTTTGCTGACCTCACTACCCAAAAACTGGAATAACTATATTGCATCTATCAACACTACAGATCTAAAGGACGCCTTGAAGCTTATCATGCACATCCTGGAACATGATTGATGGCTTAGCCTCAGAAACTCTGACGATACAGGATTGGCAGGAAAGCATGGGAAAAAGAAGGTAAATCCCAACATCACCTGTTTTGGATGTGGAGAAAAGGGACACATCAGTTAGCAGTGCAAGAAGAAGTCTAAATTGGGAAAGGGGAAATCGGGAGGAAAGCAGAAGGAGATGACAGAAGCCAATGCAGTGGCAGATGACAATGAATTTGCATTTTGTGGAGAGGACACAGCACTTGCTGTTTCACCAGATTCTTGGCTGGCTGACTCGGCATGCACTTCACACATAGTATGGTACTGTGACATTTTTATTGATTACACCCAGACACCAGGACATTTAATTTCTGGTTTGGGAAAACCCCTGGATTAGGACAAGGGACTATACAGTTATAGACTACTGTGGAAGGGAAAACCTCAAAAATCACCCTGAAAAATGGGGTACACATGCCCGATGCTCCATTCAATCTTATCTCGATCTCACATGCACTCAAAGCTGGAGCAGCTGTTCTATTTTTGTCACCAGGAGTCAGATTCCGAGCACCCAATGGCATGATCATTATGAAAGGACAGATATCAAATCAGCTATTTGACATGAACATCAAGGGGATAGCCAAACAAGACCAAGCATGCCCTGCCAAGCATGGGAGAACATGGGATGAATGGCATAGGATTTTTGGGCACATGAATATGGGGTTGGTAAAGATGCTGAAGGATAAAGGGATGGTATTGGGAATGGAGGTGGATAGGACAGTGGAGCCTGCAGCACAGTGCAAGGAATGCATTGTTGCCAAGCAGCATGTCCAACCTTGTCCCAAAAATAGCCAAACCAGGATCAAAGAGATTGGAGATCTCACAGTCAGTGATCTATGGGGACCAGCATGCACTCAGGCTCCAGGGGGAGATCGGTATTTTGTCACATTCACAGACAGCAAGTCGTGGCGCACAACAACATATTTTATGAAACAGAAATCGGAGGTGCTTGTGAAATTCAAACAGTACAAGAGTTTTGTCAAGACACAAACTAATCACAAACTCAAGAAACTTCACATGGATGGAGGAGGGGAATTTCTTAGCAAGGAGTTTAAGAAATACTTATTGGATAACAGTATTCAATGGGGTGTTATGACACCCCACTCACTATCGCAGAACGGAATTGCCAAATGACTAAATCAAACACTAGTGGAACATGCATGGGTGATGTTACATCAGCATGATCTACATTACTCCCTTTGGAAAGAAGCGGTCGCTTATGGCACTTATCTTAAAAATAGATCCCCAATGCATGTGATCAAAGATCACAAGGTGCCTGACAAAGTCTTTTGGGGAAAGAAGCTGAACATGTCAAATCTGGAGGAATTTGGCAAAACTTGCTGGGTCTTGCAGCAGAACAGGAAAAATTCCAAGCTCAACCTGTAATTAAGGCAATTTATTTTTGTGGGTGTAGCTGATGGTACAAAGGGCTACAGGTACTACAACACTAACATCCACCAAATTCTCACCTCACAGAACATGGTATTTGAAAGTGAGGGGGAGAAATCACATGATGTGGAAATTACTCACCCTATGCTGCTTGAGGGGGAGAGTGAGGCAAACGACATGCAGACATCGAGTGGAGCAGAAACCCAGGCACAGAACACACCTGAGAAGGAACCACATTGTGCATCAAAAACTCCATCAAAGTTACCAGTACCTCGGGAATGATCAACCTGCATCACTGCACAACCACTGGTAAATTGCAGGTTGCTGAATAACCCAAATTCTTGTGGACCAAAGGAATGGCAACACCAAGTGCCAGCAGTGGAGGAATCCGGCTATATCATGGTGGATTATGCCATGATTGGGGCAATGCTCGAGGATGATCTGCTCTCAGTAAAGGAAGCTAAGGGTAGGCCAGATTGGGAAAAGTGGAAGGTGGGGATGGATGCCGAGATAACCCAGTTGACCAAATGAGGTACATTATTGGTTGACTTACCACCAGACCAGCAGGCAATCACAAGTAAATGGGTATACCACATCAAACATGATCACATCAGGATGATCACAAAACACAAGGTGAGACTCATGGTGAAAGGATGTTCTCAGATCCCCAGAATAGATTTCATGGAAACCTTCACACCAGTTATGTGGCTGGAAACCTTCTGGCTATTAATAGCACTCACAACGAAATTAGGACTCATGATCCACATGGTCGATGTTGTAGGCACATACCTCAATGGGACATTGGATGAGGTAATCTTTATGATGCAGCCACCGGAATATGATGATGGAACTAGGAGAGTATGGTAGCTCTTATGGCCTCTCTATGGGCTGAAACAGGCAGCACAGGCCTGGAACGAGGAGCTTAATCAAACCTTCCTCAAAATGGACTTCACACAGCTATCCTCTGATCAATGCATCTATATTAGGCACACCGATCAAGATTTGTTGATAACGTCGGTCCACATTGATGACATGACTATTCTTGGATCGGATATTGATGCCATCACAGATATGAAAGCTGTGCTGGGGAAGTAGTTCACGATCATGGATCTGGGGGAGGCAAAGCAGATAGTAGGATTGGAATTGGACAGGGACATGGAGACAGGTACCCTAAAAATCAAACAGACACAATACATGAAGAAGGTCCTGGAGAAGTTTGGAATGGCAGATTCACACCCTGTCAGTACACCACTGGACCCAAATGTCAAATTGGTAAAGTGCCAGATGACAAACACCACAATATCCACAAATACTGAAGTGCTATCAGATGGCTTATGTATGTGGCAATTGGCACACGACCCAACATCTCATTCACAGTGCAAACACTCAGTCAATTTATGAGTAACCCTGGCTCTGCTCACTGGTCAGCCATCAAACATGTTTTCTGATATCTTAATGGCACTTGTGACTTAGGGATTATCTACCATAAAGGGGGAGAAGTCAATCCCCTGGCCTATTCAGATGCTGATTGGGGGCACCAATGTAAATGATAGGCAATCTATTTCTGGCTACATTTTCCAAATGGCTGATGGCCCGATCTCCTGGCAATCGAGGAAGCAACCCATGGTGGCTCTATCATCGATGAAAGCTGAATACATGGCTGAGAGCCTAGCCACACGACAGGTCATCTGGCTACAGAACCTTACAGCCGAACTTGGTATTCCATACCTGGGACCCACCACACTTAACGTTGATAACCAGGGAGCCATCAATTACTCTAACAACATGATCAATCACAGCTGCACTAAACACATCAACATCCAACATCATTTTGTACATGAGAAACTTGTCTCTAATGAGATGCAACTTCAGTACTGCACAACAGATGACAACTTGGCTGACATATTCACAAAGCCACTACCAAAGCCAAAGCATGATGACTTTATTAAACGGCTAGGAATGGCATAGGAGTGGAATGGCACATTTTTGCATCATTTTTGTTATTTTTGCTTTCTGGGGTGTTCATGGTAGCCATTTTTCATGTCATTTTTTGTTTCATTTTTTGGATCATTCTGATCATTCTTCTGCCAAACACATGACAATGAGCCAAAAATGGCCCAAAAATATTTACCATGAACAACCCTAGTGTTATAAGTTACAGGATCCAGTACATAATTATTCATGCAGCATGCAGCTCCTAGTAATATTACTACTTTCTAATATTAAGATGTCCTTTCCTTCACTCTTCAACTCTCCTGTCTGCTTCTGAGTGGTGAGGATGACCAATGATGTGGACAACTGACAGTGGGGATGACAAATGGCAGGGGCAATGAACAATGAGGATGACAAGAGGCAAGGACAACAAATGATGGGGATGACAAATAGTGGGGATGATGGAAGGAGGCTTGAGTAGGCAACCAACACTGAGGGGGGATCAGATCAGACAGGATCAAAGTATCTTCGTTGCACAAAAGTGGGAACCAATAGTTAATACAAGTAATAGAAGAGAGGAAAGTGAAATGTACCTTCATTGCACAAAAGTGGGAATGAAGGTTAGATTATTAAAATGAAGGGTATATATGGGAGCTTCAGACCATGTGGGTAAAAGGCCACATCAGGCACAGTCATGTGTTCTGCACTCATCTGTATTTGGCCTATCCATTGTCCTGTGGATGATGGGTTGATGTGGCTGTCAGATGTCTGATTGGGTGCCAATGGTCATGATGAGGAGGGGTGTTGTTGATGTTGTGAGGTGAGGTGTTGGTTGTGGAAGTGAAAGGGTGATGGCTTTCAGGTTTGGTGTTTGGGGTCCAAGTGGGGACCAATGTGGTATTGGAAGTGGGGACTGAGTGGGTGCTGACTTGATCTATATTGTTAATGTCATGAGTCTGAGTCTGCACAGACTTACAGACAACAAACTGCAGGGACAATGAATGATGAGGATGACTGGGGACAAGGGACAAGGGACAACTGACAGTTGGGACAAGCAAGGGGAAAAACAACCAATGGGAACAACAAACAAGGGGTGGACTGCAGGACAACTAGCAGGAAGACTAGCAGCAGATGGTGGGGGGGGGGGAATGCCCCTGTCATAATTATCATAACTATATAATGACTGGTTGCAACTGGTTTTAAGACTGTAACTGAACTGATTTGGACCAGTCCTGAGCAGGCCAGTTGTAGTCCTTCCACTTTGGGTGACAGTTGGACTGGTTGCAGTCCACAGTTGACCCTCTTAGGGGTCACAAAACTGGACCAAACTGGACCCTTAAACACTCAGTTCTTGCAAGTTGAAGTCATTTTTGTTCCCAAGTTGCTCAGCTCCTGACTCAGAACAATCTCAGACCCTCACAAACACATAAATATGTATCATTGGGGTGACAGTGCCAAGCATACACTATCTCCTGGTTGGTGAAAATGACTGTGCACCATATAAACCAGATTACTTTCACTGGAGGCATTTTCCAGCTCATGTTGTGATGACATGAGTTCATCTCATGTCTTCAGCAGATTATCTAGCAATGATGTGCATATCTCCAGTAGAGAACCACATGACACTGTTCTGGCCACAAGGCTTCGAGACAACTGACATAAGCCATTGCCCAAAAAAGGTGTTTTATTGGCAAAGATTGTTCAACTTTCTGTACAATGTCTGTGCTGGTAATAATAATTTGTAATCATTCAACCAGTCCAGAATATCATCTCATCAGGTGATCTTAATCATTTCGCATCAAGACTCATTTAGTCAGGTGACCATATGGACCTGAAGCCTCATGCATGACATTTGTTCTTTGTCTTCTTACATTGATGTATCTTCCTCACCTTCTGGTCAATAGGTCCTCTTTGCTATGCCACCATCCCCCCATCAAGGTCTTCTGGACACAAGAGACCCCAAGCATCTGAATCAACTGCATCAAAGCATCTGTGGGCAAAGGGCTTTGTTCCTGGGGAAGGGGAGAAGAGTGTGAAAGAAGATACTCATCATCTGAAGAAGATGGATATACCTGATGATGCCAGTCAAATTAAAGTGCATGTTTCTTTGACTATTCTGATTTGATCCTGAACTCTGACATGGTACAACCCAGCTTGCCCTTGAGATGCACCTTCATGTCTTGATGGGTGCTGTAACTCCCTAATAATCATACCTTAAACACCTTTTCACAATGTTTCACCTCTGCTGGTGAAATAAATGCTTTGCTCAAAGGCAATACCCACAATGCCTGGTTTCAAGCCACAGATAAAGGGGCACTTGATGCAATCAAAGAGCTTCACAGGCAATGCAATGTGGTGCCAGACTCAAATGTTGCCCTTGATATTGCTCGCATCCTGGAGCATGATCTTTGATCAATCTTTTCAAAGGTTCACTCATTTGGTCTACCAGCATGGCACCCCGATCTTCTTGGTGGCACACACACTTCGTTGAATAATGGAGCCCACTATCTGGACTTTTGAGCAGGCTGCTACTACATTTGCTTACCAACATCTTGCTCCAAATCTTGCTTACCTCCAGAATAGACCTGTCCTTGAGAAATTATATTGCAATTTCATGTGGGGTTATATGAAGAAGCTTGCAGCAAAGGAGGAAAAAGAGAAGGGCAGTGTCCATTGAGGTGTTGAGGAGAACAAAGCATACAAGAACCAGAAATTGGTACCATTTTCAAGTTATTTTTATCTTTCAGACTTGAATCACTAAATTTTGCTCTAGCTTACTCTCAAGCACCACACTTATCTGAAGGACCATGGCTGGAACTAACATATCAGGCTTCTAGCTGGTTCATATGAGTGCACATCTGATGATGAGAGGAACCCTGATGGTAGTTTCTTCATTATGAGGAAACAAGCATGCAATCCCCACATCACCAACTTTTTGCACCACATCAACAATAGCCACAAAGGAGGGAACCCTCTTGTCCAGGGGAGCAGGAGGCATGAGGAGCCTCACATCCCACATCCTGAGAATCTCAAGAGCTGAATTTCTGCCCATGTACCTGTGGATTGTCCTTTGGATTGGTTTGATCCTGCCTTTTTCAATGTGATGTTGCTCAGAAATCATGCTCGCTATGCCATGGCCCCAATTGTACTGCCTCTGAAGAGTGATTGTCTTTCGACTGACTCTGATCCTGATTGGAAGGACATGCCCTGAAATGCATTCATGAAGAAGTATGGGAACCATGTTCAGGCTTTGTATAAGCTTCTGATGGCCACAGAATTGGCAGCCCTTGAAGGTGGTGAGGAGGAGGAGGAGGAGGAGGAGGAGGATGAACAGGGCAAGCAGGAGCAGATGCAAGCTTAAATGGCCTTGGGCCCCACCATGTCTTGTCCCAACTCACAGCTTACATGGTAATGGCATGTCCTGCAGTAGTTATGATTGCTGTTACTCTATGTTAGAATGCCTTTATGAATATGACTATGTTTTAAGAACTTTCTTTGTTCTCAGCTGATTGCCAGTGACTCGGACTAGTCATGGTTGATCATGTTCGCATTGACTGATTGGCCACAACTCTTGTAAGTGCTGTTCTTTCACATTCACAGCTTCAAGTAGCCTTCGATTCCACCAGATGGACCGAATGATGTGTTCCTAACACATCATTTGATGTCTTGAGCATTAAAGACAGCACCAGAACTGTCTCCTCCCCAGCCTCTTCACCTGACTCTCCACCACTGCCACAAGCGATGTAAGCCACCCAATGGTGCATTCCCTGCCACCAGACAATCTGGAAGATGTTTCTGATGTGTTGTTCAAGGTCTCAAGAATTTGAGACAGCCCCAGGACCCTCTCCTCTCCACCCTTCCCTCTTTCACCCTTCACCACCTCCCCACATGATGTAAGAGCCACCCAATGACACATTCTTTGCTACCAGATGACCCCATCAATGCATTCTAATGCCAGCCAATGTTGTAGGAATATTGTAATACATCCCTATGTAAGTACATGGAGTGTATTGTAATACTTTCCATACATGTAAAGTCATGGCATTGTATTATAATACAATTTTAACAAAGTTATTGTCACATTTCTGCAAGTATTTTGCTAATAACTCTATGACTAATGGTCCAAATGGTACCAAATCTATATCTATTCTATATTATAATCTGTGTCCTCTGCTAATTGCACTGTCTGTCACTGTCTTTGCTGGGTTTTTCCTCTTCTTTCTGAGCTCTTTTCCAGTGGGGTTGTTTTTGGGTGAAGCCCTGTGAAGTCCTGCCTCCCTGGCTTCCCTTTTTTCAACAAAAAGGGTGTCTGCCAGTTGTTATTTGGACCTCCCTCAGGGCACAGCATGCAGGGAGATTGGGCTGGCAGGTTTACAGTTGCCTCCCAGAGGGGGAGGAGGGGAGAATGAGGAGAAGGGCAATGATGAGGGAGAGAAGGATGGGGGAGAGGGGGAGGGGGAGAATGAGAAGGGAGGGGA
>QLOK01041918.1:0-13090 GCA_003313805.1 Tricholoma flavovirens
ATGTGCGAGGTTGGATTTCAGCATCTGATATTTTGACATAGCACCCTGAAAGTGATATCAGGATGGGGTTTGGTTCTCCATTACTTGGATGGAAATAACAGAACGACAGAATTTCACACCATTGGCGTCATCATTGAAGGTCATTTTCATAACCTAGAGGATATCGGAACATACTTTCTTTACTTAGAAGCTGCCCTCCGGAATGTACACCCATATTAACTATTTTTCTTACTTTCGTTGAGCCAGAAGTAGTAACGCTGAAGTTTAATATTGACGCCCATGCAGATTCGTCAGGGGTCAAGCTTTCAAGCCGCAGCACGTGTCAAGCATCGATCACATGATCCGCCGAAAATTAGCTGTCCTTGTCCTTGTCCTTTTAGAGGTTTTCTTGGTTCTAGATCTTCTACCACACTTCGGGCTATACGGCCACTCGCCTGTTCATTATAGACGTCTGCATGCTCTCGTCTCACTCATTCACTTCAGCCACATCATGACTACAACAGCTGCTGCTGCCCCACAAGCTACTCCTGCCTCTGGCGACGGAGGGGCACACCAGCAAGTACTGGTGGAGACTAGACGTCCTTCTGTTGCGTTTCTTACGCAAGAGGTTGCGAGTTATTTTGTTGGTGTGTTGTTCCTTGGTGTTTCCGGAAATGTTGCTGAAAGTTACAATTGTTCGATTAGCGGGAGGCTGTGCTGGAGCTGCTTCACGAACTGTCGTCAGTCCCCTTGAGCGTCTCAAAATTATTCAGTGCGTGTTGGTTGGGCTTTCACCATTTTTTTTCCATTCGTCACTCCAAGGTCCGAAACCTGGCTTACGATCTTTTTACAGGCAGGTGCAGCCGCGGACATCGGACGGGCAGTATAAGGGCGTTTGGCGGAGTCTGATGAGGATGTGGAGCGAGGAGGGCTTCAAGGGCTTTATGCGAGGAAATGGGATCAATTGTTTGAGGATTGTGCCTTACAGGTGGGTTGGCGAGCGCTTATCTGCTGCTCGCATGGATAAGGGCTAATACTCCCTCAATCACCTGTAGTGCCGTCCAGTTCACGACATACGAACAACTGAAGAAGGTGTGTACTGCTGTTACACCAGCCCGTTATCTAAACAAAAAAAATTGAACTTCTTACAAAAGTTTTTCACTTTTCATGGATCAACTGAACTTGATACCCCGAAACGATTGGCAAGCGGTGCCTTGGCTGGTATAACTTCCGTATGTACGTAGCTATGTCTGTCATTTCTGCTAATCCCATGACGTCGCTTATCAACAACAATTCCCGTTTCAATATGATATCAACAGGTTCGACATACCCTTTAGACATAGTGAGATCACGGCTGTCCATAGCAACTGCCTCTGTCGCACTCGCTGCTAGCGCAAGTTCCAGTACTAGCTCATCTGTCTCCTCCGCTTCAGCAAGGATACCTGCAGGAGAGCTTGCACAACGTGCATTATTTCATACCACTGCCACGGTGGCAGCGCCCGCGTACAGCAAGGCAGATCTAACGATATGGGGGATGACGCTAAAGATTGTGCGGGAGGAAGGTGGGGTTCGTGGATTGTATCGCGGGCTGGTGACGACGGCGGTGGGGGTCGCGCCGTATGTGGGGATCAATTTTGCGGCGTATGAGTTCTTGAGGGGTATTATTACTCCGCCGGGGAAGAGTAATGTTGTGAGGAAGCTGAGTTGTGGTGCTTTGGCGGGTGGGCATTCTCATGATTTCATTGGGTGTGGTGCCCATCATTTTGTTCATTGTTTAGGAACGATATCGCAGACGTTGACATACCCCTTTGATGTGCTGCGGCGAAAGATGCAGGTCACCGGAATGAAGGATGGTGCTGTGAAATATGCAGGCGCGGTGGATGCATTGCGTAGTATCCTTCGGGTCGAGGGCGTGGCGGGCTTGTATCGGGGCTTGTGGCCGAACCTGCGTAAGTCGCGTGTCTGAAGTTTGGTTCTCATTGTATTAAAGAGAATCGCGTGTTGCAGTCAAGGTTGCACCAAGTATTGCCACGTCATTTTTTACGTATGAGCTGGTGGGTTCATTGGTTATCAACTCGTTGGGTAGTGCCAATGGATATACTTTTTCTAGGTGAAGGAGTTCCTGGTGCCTACTTGATATGATAGATGGATAGTAGACAGGATCGGATGGATACATGGACACGAATCGCCATGTGGCTCTTGCTACCAAGATCCCCTTGCCTTTTCTCAAAACTCAATTACATTTCTAGGTATACATATATAGACACCACTCTTGATGGAGATGGCATAATGCAAACGATCATAGGGTAGATTATACAAAGCACACGGATCTCACGGACCTCCTGCGAACAATCGCTAGCTTGTGATGAGATCAGGGAAGAAATGGAAGGAGCCGAATACGCGTTTTCGTTTATGTTAGGGCTTCAAGCTTTCTCACCCACCTCCGACACCAACGAATACAGCTGCTCGATGAGTAAACGGTATACCATAATAGGTAGGCGCTAATTTTTCAATTGCAACTAGTTGTTAGAGCCATTGCCATGGTGCAGAGGTACCGCATTCATAAAACGTGGTTGTAACATCGCCTCGCTGGCCAGTCGTGTTTCTGGTCTTCCCTTATTGTCAGTTCTATCGTTGAATCTTGCTCCGCAGAAGACCCTAATCTTTGACCTGGCATCGTATTTCTGAATTGACATCATGTCAATCGGATCCGGGAATGCCAGTGGAGATGTCGCTGAATCCTGGGCCTCCACTCAGCTGCATGCCAACCCCTCTATGAGCGCTAATACACATGCTCTGGATCGTGTCCTACCCGCCATATCCTCTAATATACATTCCATACCCGCCTCCCTTCAGTCTGATATCCCCCCCTTGACTCCACCCAAGTCTCTGTCCGATCTGTCCGTCTCTCACCGTGTCCTCCCGAGAATCGTTATCAACAACACATCAAACACCCCTTTCAGCCCACCTCAGCGTTCCTCCTCCCTCCCATTCTCTTCTATGGGTCAGGGTTTCAGCAAGTCCCAACCCCCAACTCCCTCCACACCACATTCTCGCTCGTCACCTTCACCGTCATCATCAAGTGCTGCACGTGGCTTCTCAGCTGCCATGGCGGGTGGCGTGAAACTAACCCGCGTACTGGCTGGCCGGCGGAAAAAGTCTGACGAAGTGAGCCAGCGATCACGCTCGCGGGACAATTTGGCGTCACCCTCTCACCACCAGCAACAACAGCATCGACACGCCCAGTCGCAACCCTTGTATCCCCCGCATCAGATGGAGGCAGTCCCTTCGTCTTCGTCCTCCCTTGCCCAGGCAACATATTCCACGTCGTTACAGCAACCTGGTGCATCGCAGGGACGCGTAGGTTCCAAACCCCTCGCACAGTTCGCAACCCAGGTATTTGGCGGCGCGGGAAAGCGGAATATACGGGCTAGTTCCATGGATCAGCCTCCTGCGCCGCCCCCAAAGCCTGACGTGGATTTGGGGTCCAGACTGCGCCCGCAGACGGCTCAACCGGAGGATCGTTCGTCCATAATTCCGATTAGTCCGGCGATATCCTCTGCAGTAAATTTCATGAGGATGAGCGAAGACCAGAGGGAGAGAGACGAGGCATTGGAGAATAGGAATAAGCAGGTGACAAAAGAGAGGGAGCGGGACAGGGAGCGGGAGATAGAACGAGACAAGGAGAGGGAGAAGCAGAGAGATGAGGAGAAGCAGACATTGGCTATGCAGGAACAAGCCATCAAAGAAAATCTGGCTTCACGGGAGACCGAAAGTGAAAAAAAGCGGGGGGAGGGCGAGAGGATGGACTCTCCTGATAAGAGGGATATGAAAGATGTATGGCGCAAAAGTGATTCAACGATAGGCCATGTTACCATACGACCTGGGCCAGGTAGCAGTCGTCCGTCACGACCGGTTTCGATGGCAGAGTCACTTCAGTCGAATCACACAGTCGTCCCAGGCAGTAGACGACTTAGCGCACTCATCACTGATGCTGATTTTGGCATGCCAGAGGAGGATGATTCCGACAAGTCTCCGGAGGGAGGTGAGGAGGAAGAGGAATACAGACCTAACTATTCTATACCTGATAACGACTTGATCAACATTCTATCGAAAATGAATTCGCACAAATCATCCCCGACAGCCTCCCTGAAGTCAAGGAACAACCGACGATCAATGTCGCTCAACATCACCTCACTCTCTACATTTTCCAAGCCCAACCTGCTGCCTACACCGTCCAACTCTTCCGCAACTGACATGCGGCCTTCACACTCCCTATCCGAGGATAATCACGCGCCGCCCACTGTATCACCATCTCTGCCAACAGAATTGCCTACCCTCTCTCGCACCCCCACAACTGCCACGGGATTCATTAGTGCGTCCTCCTCTGGCTCGCACTCTACGGGACACAATATCCGTGGACGCCTGGCAGCATGGACGGCAGTTGGTTATTCCTCTTCTGCGTCATCTGCACAACGTCCTCCTGCACCACCTCCACTCTCTGCTTCAAGGCAGGAACGTAGTCTCCCTGCGCTTCCACCACATCAGCGTTCACCTCAGCACTCAAACCCAAACTGGACCCCTGGACAATTCGAACACGCACGTGCATATCAAAGCCAGGCACCTCAGCCTACACCCCTCAGTGCTAGCACTGGCCCCTCTTTTCGCCAGACGGCCATCAGTATGACGAGCGGGTTTGCGCCTGCAGCAAAGCGCGCTGTGGAGAAAATGGGGCGCGCATGGGGCGGCATCAGTTCGGGTTCGAGCAACAGTACCCATGGCCATTCACACTCTGGGTACTCGAGCTCAAGCTCTGTAGGTATGGGCACGGGCACAGCGCCGTCGTCGTATTCGAGCAGTGGGCACCAACATCAATACTACTCTTCAAGTGCACATGGCCATGCCTCCCAGGAGGGTACGTTTGGGGTCCCCGGTAACGATCTTGCACTTGCGAGGACGCCTTCGAATCAGTCGTCTTCGGGTGGTCACTATGCTCACCAGCCGGAGAAGAAAGGGAGGTTGAGGAGAACCCCGAATGCACCGTCTGTATCGTCGAGTGTTACGACGGGGTCGTCGGTGTCGATATCCGATTCTGATGCATTCCCGGCACCTTCGGGCCCTATATTAGGGAAGCGTCTGCGTGGGCCATTGAGCGCAAAGAGTGGGGTGGTGTTTGGGAGGGACTTGAAGAGCGTGGTGAGGGAGACGGGGGTTGGAGTGGGGAAGCCCAAGGCGTGGGGTGGGCGGTGGAGAAATTGGGACGAAGATGTGGACGTGGGTGCTGCTAGGAATGGCGAGGAGGAAGCCAACGACGGGGCAAAGAAAGCGAGCATGAGGAGGGAACAGCTGAAGGCACTGGAGGAGAGGAAGCTGCCAGCGCTTGTGGTTAGGTGTGCCCAGCATCTGTTGATTTGGGGCATTCAGGAAGAGGGTTTGTTTCGGTGGGTCTTTCTTGAATCGTTTGAGTGAGCATCAACTGAAGAGAGGTAATTATTTAGTGTGAGTGGACGTTCATCTCATGTTTCCAAGTTACGAGCGGAGTTTGACACGGGTGTGAACAATTTATTATGTTCCTCGTTATCTTTAATATTAATTGGATTACAGGCGCTGATTTTGACATGACGGAATGTTCGCCAGGCGACTTGGACCCTCATGCCGTTGCATCCGTGTTCAAGGCGTTTCTACGGGAACGTAAGTGTATCTCATCATGGGAGGGTTTCATTACTGATCAGGCCATCCTCTTTTACAGTCCCGCAACCTATACTCACGCATACACTGATACCTTACTTTGATGCGGC
Source organism: Tricholoma flavovirens (assembly GCA_003313805.1). Lineage (NCBI taxonomy): Eukaryota > Fungi > Basidiomycota > Agaricomycetes > Agaricales > Tricholomataceae > Tricholoma > Tricholoma flavovirens. The sequence goes on from QLOK01041918.1 coordinate 5,778, forward strand.
CATGAATCAAGAGTCCGTCTCGAAATCCAACTTCCCTGAATCCCTTTCGGCCTCCCATACTCATTCTCGAGGTCCGGGTCTCTCCAGTAACACGAAGAACGGTGGGATGCCCATGCCTGCTCTAAGAAAGCCTCCCTCCTTCACTGGGATGCTCCCGCCGTCGAGGCATCTGTTGAATGCGTTTCAGTCGCTAATTTCACAGCTACCAGAGGAGAACAGGGACCTGCTGCGAACCGTGACGGAGCTGATCATGGAGACGGCTCAGGTGAGCAAAGCGACGAAGATGCCTTTGAGCAATTTGCTGTTGGTGTTTTGCCCGAGTTTGAACATGAACCCACCACTGCTGCGGGCGCTATGTGAGGCGCAGGGGATATGGGAGGAGGCCCCGGTTATGGTTATCCAGAGAGAGGAGGCTGAAGTTCTTGACATCAGGCCGGAGGGCGTCGAGGACGTCGAAGAGGAATTTTTGGACGCACGAGATGGGACGGAGGAAGATGATGGTGAGATAGCAAGCTTGCAGAGCGAGAGTGCAGAGAGGACGTCAGAAGATGTGCCGAGCTCAGTGGAGTATCAGGCGTCTTCTGAGGGCGGGATGGGAGTGCCATCCCGGGTTAGGCTGCTGGGCCCCAGAAAACCGGTGTCGACGATGTATCTGGATACGGACGATGCGTCGCTGCGGTCTCAATCGATCAGTCCGATAAATGATCCTGTTCAAAGTGGCTCGTCGAAGGATGATGGCTCATCGTATATGTCGGACCCGGAAACTGCTTTGCGCAATTACGTTGATCTGTATTCGCATTCAACATCCCCGCCGCTCCTCACCTCTTCTGCCGAGTCTGATACCTCGACCTCGACCACAAATTCATCTGCTCACTCATCTTTTGCGAACCTGCCTATTGTTACTGTGGAGGGTGACTCGTTTGGTAAGAAAGCGCACGAGCAAGGAAGATCCCCTCCTCTCATTGCGGAACCACCCATGGAGTTATCGCCTACGACACCCCGCAGGCCTGTGATCAGCAATCCTATCCCTATCACTGGCCCTGTCCACTTTCCTACTTCTTCCATGGACTATCCACGCACTGCTCCTGTGGCAGTTGAGAATCGACGTTCTATCCCTGTTCTCTCCCTCCCAAACTTCTCCCCATCGACGTTTCATCCCTTCCCAGCGGACGGCTCACGGACTCCAGACTCGCCTGCTCCCCCGTTGTTATCGGGGAAGAGGCTTAAGAAACCCTCTCTACAATTACTTTTCGCGAAAAAGTCCGCGTCAAGTTTAAGGAATACATCGTTGCCAGTAGCAGGTGGGAAACCATCTATCTCTGGACCTTACCTGCAGGCTCCGCGGTCTGCGAGTGATTCATCAATATCGACCCCACTGTCTGCGGTCACTGCTCCGCAATCAAGTACATTCACGCTCCCGCCGAAGCTGGATACGCCCATTGAGAGCTCGACGTTAAAAATTGGACTGGGGATCGATGATCCTGAATCCCGAGCTGATTCAGATCCATCTACATCTGATGAACGAGAACGCCCGCCTCGTAGATCTATTTCACCACGGGCACTTTCCATACTTCCCGCTGGGTCGATGTCAACGACCTCGTTATCCTCTACTACGTCGCCTGGCCATGGACAGACTCCGATCGCAGATCGATTCAATCGCCCTCCGTCGCCGTCGGCAAAGTCTGTTCTTTCTTTCACCTTCCCTCCCGAATCAAATGCGTCGTCGGTGCCGGACCATCAGCGCCCGTACCCTGCTCGCACGAGGGCGGCGGCCTCGACAGCTAGCATTTCTTCGTCAAATCATTTGGGGTTGCTCGATGATAATGATGAGGAACGCGATGATTGGACGGCAAGCGTCCTAATGGCTGCTGATGTCGATGGGCATTGGATGACCCCACCTTCTACCGTGCGATAACGAGGCATTCTTTTACCTCTTCCACTCTTTTGTTCGTCCCTCCACTCTTGTCAAAAACGTAGAAATGTTACCCTTCCTCGCTGGTTCAGGAAGTGTACGGTTTCTTATTGGTTGACTCCTTCACTGTCGTTTCGTGGGTTTTCTTCCCCCACTTGCATTGCACCAGTTCATGTTCATCTGCACATATATTCTCTTCACACATCTATCTACATTCCCATGTTTATGCCCCGTCGTATTCGCGATGCTTATACTACTACTCATGCCATCCTGGACAGTTTTTTTTTTTTGCTTCCTTTGGGAGCTATCCACTACGTATGACCACTCTTTTTCAGTAATATCCACAGTTTCCTATACTATAAACCCCATAATAGTGAGGATGAGCAGTTGAAATGATTCGTTTCCGGTTAAAAGATCTCATCACAGACACGACTGAAATGTGATTGCAGCGACTTGATCCATAAAGCACCTTTGTTCATCTCAAAACACTGACCTGACTTGTAGTCATAGTCTTGGCTCTGTGGTGGGTGATGACGATGTGACCTATGTGGATGATTAACTTGAGTCTTAAGGAAAGGAACCGATACCTGGGATGATCACGACCCCCCTTTGCATTCAAGTGAGAATGTTGGGCTGTGGCGATTTCGCACTAGTACGCACTGTTACACCCTGATAAGCCATACCATTCCATGAGATTGAATGAGTGCCAGTGGCAGGTCCGGTTCTGGTTAAACTGGCAGTTGTGGAGCAAGGGATGTCCCTGATATGACGACACGTGAGACCCTTCGGTGGATCTCGACGATCGAGATCAAAGTTCGACACTCGACCACCAGCTGGCACGGCGATATTTACGCGTACGCTAGCCCCGCATTCAGTGCCATCCAGACGCCATGGCCACCGATGCCGTCAAAAGAGTTCAAGAAAAGTTATTCAGGGGAGGTAGTTCAACCCCAGATCCAGGTCGACCTGCCTCTCCAGCTCTTACAATCAACATTCCTAAGCCTGGACCACCTGCCCCTCCAACACCACCACCAAAGAGAGAGAAACAATCCGACTCCTCGCCCAAAGGAGCTCAGGTGGAAGAGACAACAGACTCACGGACCTACCGTGAACGTCTCGCTTCCGCACTGGGTGATCGGTATAAAGGCGTAGAGAAATACCGTCTTCTACAGGATGAGAAGAAGGATAGACACTGGAAGAGGTGGGGGCCTTATCTTAGCGATAGACAATGGGTCAGTATCACCTCGTTGCAACTTCTTTTTGGCGGATAAGAGATTGACTGGATGTATGCAGGCTACTGTCCGTGAAGATTATTCTGCAAACGGCGATGCGTGGAGCCACTTTCCTCATGAGCAAGCACGTTCTCGCGCATACAGATGGGGTGAGGATGGGATTGCAGGTATCTCGGATAATTACCAACGTCTCTGCTTTGGACTTTCTCTGTGGAACGGCGAGGACCCTATTCTCAAGGAACGTCTTTTTGGAGTCACTGGCCATCAAGGAAACCACGGCGAGGATGTCAAAGAACTCTATTACTATCTCGATTCGACGCCAACACACTCGTACATGAAGTTTTTGTACAAGTATCCTCAACGTCGATATCCCTACGAAGAGCTGGTCTCTGAAAATCAAAATCGGAATCGCGATGTTACTGAATATGAGATTTTGGACACGAACGCATTTGAGGGTGATCGTTATTGGGATGTATTCGTTGAGGTTCGTTTGTGACTAATGACTCTGTTGAAGGTGTGCTCATTAACGTGGTTTCTCTAGTATGCCAAAGATGAAGATGATCCAAACAATATTTACATTCGTATCACATCCTACAATCGCGGCCCAGATCCCGCAACGCTGCATATCATCCCGCAACTTTGGTTCCCTAACACGTGGTCTTGGCCACTGGAAAAACCCCCAATGCCCACTTTAACGGCTTCTGTTCAAGGAACGGAAGACAATAGAATTAACCGCATTACAGCGCGCCATCCTTCTTTAGGAAAAACCCACCTCTATTGTCTTCCATCCCCACCTCCAGTAGGTGCATTGACAAACTTTGAAGTTGACCCAGAACTCGATGCAGTCGAGCCCACGCTTCTTTTTACTGAAAACAACACCAATTTCAGTAGACTTTATGGTGGGACGAACGAAACGCCATATGTCAAAGATGCCTTCCATGATCACATCATACCGAACCACCGCCCGCCCGCTTCGGAATTTGAAGAAGGCTTTTTCTCACCCCGCATCCGTTCAAGGACTGCGTCGTATTTTAGCAGTGAACGGCCAGAAATTCCAGAAGAGGGTCCTTGTACACCCTTCCCCCCAAGCCAGTCGTTTGTCAATCCCGAGCAGACCGGAACTAAATCTGCTGCTCATTACACATTTGCGGATGTCCCTGGGCTTGGTGGGTGTGCGGTCGTCAGGCTGAAGCTGACTCCATCGCGGCTAGGGAAGGATCCAAGTTTGGAAGATGAGATCCTGTTCGATGATGCGATTGAGGAGAGAAGGCAGGAGGCGGATGAGTTCTATGCCTCCCTTGTGCTTGGCCCTACTAGCGATGATCTCAAACAGATCATGAGGCAGGCGCTTGGTGGTATGTTGTGGACTAAGCAGTACTATAGGTTTGTGCAAAAGGAGTGGATCGAGGGAGATCCTGCGCAACCGAAGCCACCGCCAGGGAGAAAGTTCATTCGGAACAGGGTACGTGTTTGTTATCTATATCCTAGATCCTGATGGATTTGGTTTATCAGGAATGGCGACACCTACACATCGAGGACATCCTTTCAATGCCTGACAAGTGTGTTTTTCTTTGTTCTATGTGTGAATGTTTGTTCAATCTTATGACCAGATGGGAGTATCCCTTCTTTGCGGCCTGGGACACTGCTTTCCACTGCATCCCGCTGGCAGTTGTGGACCCCGCGTTTGCGAAAACGCAGCTTGATGTGCTTACACGTGAGTGGTATATGAAACCAGATGGCCAGATCCCAGCCTACGAGTGGAACTTCAGCGATGTGAACCCGCCAGTGCATGCCTGGTACGTTTTCGTATCCGATCTCGTAACCATTCTCATGTTGTGATCTCAGGGCGACGTTCAGAGTCTTCAAAATCGAACGTAAACTTCACGGAAAAGAGGACTTACCCTTCCTTGAACGCGTCTTCCAAAAGCTTTTGCTTAACTTCACCTGGTCACTTCTCTCTTTCGCCTAAATTTATGTCGTCTGATTATGATGCAGGTGGGTGAATCGGAAGGATCAAGGCGGAAACAACGTCTTTGAAGGCGGGTTCCTGGGGCTTGATAATATTGGCGCGTTTAATCGGTCAGAACCTTTACCTACCGGTGGAACGTTGCGTCAGGCCGATGGAACAGCATGGATGGCTTTCTACTGTCTGAATATGTGCGTTCCTTACCAAACCCGAGTCGAGCTAGCCTGTCCTTACACATACACAAGGTTGAATATGGCTCTTGAGCTGGCTAAGCATAACCCAGTTTACGAGGACATCGCATCCAAGTTTTTTGAGGTATGCCATGCTCTCTACGTAGCACTTTATGCATGATACCTAAACCGTGACTCCGTAGCATTTCATCTACATTTCGGACGCCATGACCTACAGAGAAGGCGATAATGAAGTTAGCTTATGGAATGACCAGGACGGAATGTATTATGACGCCATCGAATTCGGCCCTGGGAACACGATGCAGCTGCCTGTGCGCAGTCTTGTGGGCCTTATTCCCCTGTATGCGACCATGGTTCTTGAACCGGCTGTTTTGAATCGGTTTCCGGGGTTTAAGAAGCGCGTCGAGTGGTTCCTTGATAATTGGCCTGAGGTCTCTGCAAGGAACATGGCTAATATGAAGGGTGAGCACATCTGCGTTAGTTACAATTCTCTAAATAACGGCTGTTTGAATAGTGGATGGAAAGGAACACAGAAGGCTTCTGGCGCTTGCGAGCAAGGAACGGCTTGTCAAGATTCTGGAAAAAATGTTGGATGAAGACGAGTTTTTCAGTGCATATGGAATTAGATCGTTCGTATCTCGCGCATTGTCTGATATGGACGAAATCTGAAATGGAGCTTTCTCCTAGTCTGTCGAAGCTCCACAAAGGCCATCCGTGGGGGATGGATGTCAATGGAGCGCATTACGAGGTCGGCTATTGGCCTGGAGACTCAAAGTCTGGAATGTTCGGTGGGAATTCAAACTGGAGAGGTCCAATCTGTGAGTTGGAGTTTGTCCAGACACTGATTCTATCGGCATGCCAATCTTCTCTGCTTCTCTCACCACTTTCCTGCAGGGCTCGCCACGAACTTTTTACTCATAGAGAGTCTGCAGCGCTTCTACCAATACTATGGGAATGACCTACAGGTATGCATGAAAGACATTCGCCAGCTGTATCTCCGATTGATTGCGACAGGTGGAATGCCCGACCGGAAGCGGTGATTACATGAATCTTATCTCTGTCGCGGAAGAGATCCAACACCGCATTATTCATATATTCGGTCGCGACGTAGAGGGACGACGGGCAACGAACGGAGGCAACCCAAAGTTAGACTATGATCCCCATTTCCGCGACTACGTCTGGTTCTATGAAGTGAGAATTTTTTTTCTATTCGCATATGGGTGCTAACTGTTAATAGTTCTTCCATGCCGATAACGGTCGAGGGCTTGGTGCTTCACATCAAACTGGCTGGTAAGGCGCAAACACCCCTCTTTTTTCCTGAGTAACAAATATCTTCTACTAGGTCTGGCTTGGTAGCATACCACATCCTCCAGAGCGGTGTAAATTGTCGCTTGCCAAAGACCCCTAGGAGTAAGTCGATTGCATGTTTGATGTCGTGTTTTAACTTTATGTCTCTAGCCCCTCGAACGCTTGCACATCACTACTTCGATGTAGGTGATCTTTTGAATTTTTGATATTCACGTATTCAGCAGATTTTGCTCCTAAGGAAACTATCGATTCACGTTCTGAATTCGGGGACGATGCCAAATCGGCGTTTAGTACTACCAGTGCATGGGATCCTTTGCACACGCTTTATGACCTGTCTCCAGATGCGCTGTAAACGATCAGCGATCAGCGCGCTATCTCAAGATTCCTGAGTGTCTACATTTTTTATTTATTAGACTTGCAAGACTCAATCGTAGGAAAGAAAGTAGACTGCTTCCCGCTTGGTAGAAATCAGACAGACCTCACGCATATGTACGCATCATAGTTATTGAAGCTGTGCACGTTTCCAACTGTATACTTGCTCGGTGGGCGGGGGTTATGGGCTTGCCAGTTTATATCAGCCGTAGCATACATTGTTTTATGGAGCGTGAAGTCAAATTAAATAATTTTATGCATGTCATTGGATGACTTTCCATAGGCTTTAGGAACCTAGATAATATTTCTAAATCGTTCAAATGACATCAGCC
>QLOK01041922.1:0-12326 GCA_003313805.1 Tricholoma flavovirens
ACTCTCTCATAACCCATAGCTCGGAGCCGTGACCGAGGGGTATGGGTTAAGAGGGCTTCGACTGTAGGAGCCTGGCGTGGCGCCAACTTAAAGTCAATCAACTTGAAGTCGAAATAAAGGACGCTGCAGCCAAACAAACATACACAGCTCAGACTCGTTGCAGTTTAGCAACATGGCAGACGTTCGAGCACTGCTCAAAGCAAAACGGCAGGAAGCGCGCATAGCCCACCCGCTAGCCTCATATAATCAAGCAGGCCAACTTTGGTGCGTGGCATGCGGGACACTCGTTAAACACGCCTCTGCATGGGAGGGTCACCTGGGGAGCAAAGCCCACCGGACGAATGTAGCAAGGCAAAAGGTGAAGGAGAAGGCGCGTGAGGAGAAAAGGCTGGAGGAGCTGCAGCAGCAGGAACAAGTCTCGAGAGGGAAAAGAAAGGCGGAAGAACAGAGTTCGGACTCCAGTGAGGAACGTGATGATGCAGAGGCAAAGCGGCGGAGGGTAGATGATGCTAAAATGAAGGCGACAGGATTTCCTGCAGATTTCTTTTCCGACCCATCGCGTGCACCATTACCACCCCAGTCTGACGACGAGGATGATGAGGGGAAAATGCCAGAGGATGATACGTCGAAGCCACTGCAACCACCTGCTCCTCCAAGCGCCCTTGACCTTGAGTACGAAAAGTTCCAACGCGAGTTACTTAATGGTCCAGATTTCCATGAGACATATGAACGCGCCACCCTGATTGCTGAGCCTGAGTTGGTGCCGCAGTCAACGGGGGGGTTACTTGTGCAGGAGGGCGAGAAAGGCTTGAATGGGCAGGAGTCGGATTTAGCGCAAAAGCAGAACGAAGAGGCTTTAAGGCGGCAGACGGAGCAGGATGATCGAGAACTGATTATGGATCGATTATTGGAGGAGGAGAGGGTTCAGGAGGAGGCGGATATGAAAGTTACGGCCATAAAGATGAGACTAGGGGCATTGAAGAAGCGGAGGGAGGTAAAAATACTGAAGGCTCAAGCAATTTCTTGACAGTGTATAGTCTTATACCCCGTACGACGTTGTGCAATTGCTTGTATAATTAGAGGAGAAGTATAATACAACCAAGGATTAATTGACGACTTTAACGTTTTGATTCTCTTTAGCATCTCGTAAACCCATGGCTTGCAACCAATCCACTCCCTGTTTGTGTACCATCATGAGTCCCATGACCACCGGGAGATACCATAAACTGTGGTGCCATAATGTCCTTGCCTCTTTCTCCCCACCTTTCCGCCAGAAGCTCCATGCTGCTGCTGCCAAAATGAAATTTGGAACCATAGAGGTGAGGGCGAACATCCATGTGGTGAGTCCGGAAAGAGGTACGAGTATGGAACAGATGGGAATCATAAGAGCGGCATGTCGGAGTGACACTAGTGCGTTTTTTGCGGGATCCAGCACAGAAAGCATCTGGTACCCTGCCTGGGAATAAGAGCCACGCACTAAATATGATAGTGAGTTAAAGTGCGGGAACTGCCAACTGAAAAGCAGCATAAAGAATGCCCAGGGGGCAAGAGGGTTGTCGATCAACGATGTGTCCAGCGGAGGGAGAGGGATAGATGAGAGTATTGGGGGAAGAAACACCTCAACGGGGTAATTCAAACTTGGGAGAAGTTTCCCGCCAGATGCGGACCATCCCATAAGAGGAGGAACTGCCCCAACGACTGAGCCAACCCAGGTATTTGCAATACTTCGCCTTTTCATCCGTGTGTACACACCAGCGTACAATACGATATTGCCCACCCCTAGAACGGCGGTGATTGGGTTCACCATCGTCCAAAGAATCGCGGGTCCTGCGACACCAGTTGCTACTGCAAAGCCTGCAGCGTGGGTGGGTGTTATAGCTCGTCGCACGAGCGGCCTCATACGCGTCCGCGCCATTTGAGCGTCAAATGGGATCTCTTGCAATTGATTGAGAGTGTTTGCTGATGCAGAGCACAACGCTGTCCCGATAGCGGTTGACAATAAGATAGGAACGGTTGTTGGAAGGGGGGATAATGCGACGCCAGTCATTGTGGTTAGTACCATGAGAAATGTGAGGCGCGATTTTGAGAGCTGCGCGTATATCTTCAACAACCGCGCTGGCGTGAGGGCTTCTGCAGGCTTGTATGCCGACATCGGAAGAGAAGCGTGTGTCTGAATGTTAGGGAAACTTTTCGGTATGCCTGTTGATGAGGAAGTTGGCCTCGCACGAAGGTGGAGCCATTGTGCGTTATGGAAGAAAAAGGAGGTGAATACTGGGCTAGCGAGCGATGAACTAGGCCTTGACAACAACGATCTGGCTGAACAGGCTTTACAGACACGGAGATGAGATATTCCGCGCTGTACTAGCATAGTCTACGATTGCTGCTTGCAGGGCCCTGCGTAATGAAAATTAGTGTTGACCGAATCGGAGTTTAAAATTGCTGTTGTCGACGACGACGACTCGTCTCCTCACGCTCCTCGACCTGACTCATATAATTGATACCCGACCTTGACCCTCTCCTGTAATCATCTAGCCAAGCATGCCGGGAACTCATCTGCTCCCAGCGAATCTTCTCAAGCTTTTTGCGCCGCGACCACCGCTACCATGGATGCGACCTGTCGATAAAGACATCTACCGTGTCACAAAAAAAGATGTGTCTGGTGTTGGTCACATACTTCAACAACTGAAAGAAACCAATACGGAGAATCTTATGAAGGAAGGAGAAGGCGACGCCATGGAGGAGGGAGAGGAGCCCATTTTCACGCACGCAGAGGAGGTTAAAAGACAGATTCGACGTGAGGAGAGAAAGGCACGTAAAACTGAGGAGTTCAAAATTGCAAAAGAGACATGTCAGTAATTTTCTCTCGTCTGATACTAGTTCCGTCTGACTCTATTTTAGATAAACCTGCCGACGACCCCGAAGCCGTTGGTGATCCCTACAAAACTCTATTTATCTCTCGTCTGGTAAAACATTCCTTTGGTTAATTGATTGCAATCATTTCTGACGTATGTCGGCAGCACAAAAGTGCCAATGAGACGGATCTTCGGAGAGAATTCGAAGGATACGGAACAATTGAACGTGTACGGATCGTTCGTGACAAAAAGGGCAGGAGCCGGGGGTATGCATTCATTGTATACGAACGAGAACGAGATATGAAAGGTCTGTTATACTTATCTATCCTATAACCTTATATTGGTGCTCATTATCTTCTCCTGAAGCTGCATACAAGGAATCTGACGGACTACATATAATGGGAAAGAGAACCCTTGTTGATGTAGAACGTGGGCGGACGGTCCGCGGTTGGAAACCTCGCCGACTCGGAGGAGGCTTGGGTGGTCGACCCAAGCGTGTCGAGCCCGTTGCGGCTGTCTCTGCCCCCCCCTCACGAGGTAATTTCCGTGGCGGCTTCGGGGGAGGAGGGAGGGGCGGTTTCGGTGACCGAGGTGGCGGATTTCGAGGGCGAGGCTTTGGCGGCGGCCGCGGTGGTGGCGACAGGGGAGGGTTTGGCGGTGGTCGGGGTGGATTTGGTGGTGGTGACCGTGGATATGGAGATCGTGAGGGAGGAGGAGGTGGGTTTGGCGGTGATCGTGGCGGGTTTGGCAGCGATCGTGGCGGGTTTGGCGGTGATCGTGGTGGGTTCGGTGGTGACCGTGGGGGTGGTGGTGGTAGTTTCCGAGGTGGGGGCGGAAGCTTTGGAGGTCCTGGTGGTCCCGGTGGCCCTGGTGGAGGCTTCCGAGGACGAGATGACTTTGGTCATGGTGGCGGCGGTGGCGGTTTTAGGTACTTGACTCTTTTTTATTCATCTCCAGGGGTTGCTCTGCTGATTGATTGATGTTTTCAGAGGTGGTCGTCAAGGTGGCATCGGATATGCAGGCGGGGGCTTCAGCGATGGGTCGCAAAATGGGTTCGGTGGGCCACCTCCCGGTGGTCCAGGTGGGTTTGGAGGACTTCCTGGTGGAGGTATGCCAGGCGGTGGTGGCTACCGCGGGGACCTCAAGCGGGAAGGCCCTGGTGGGTACGACGACTCCAGAGAACACAAGCGACCCCGTTATTAGTCTGCCTTGGTAAGATAGGTATATTTTTATGTTTCTTGCTTCGCGCTCGAGGACAAGGTTGGTTCCGGGTAGGGGATATCTGAGTTTTCATTCCTTTTTATTATTTCTTCGCTATTTTTCTATTTCTGTGCGTAAGTATCAACCACCCTCACAGGTGGACCTATAATCGAGCTGGTTTGGAAAGCTGAAAAGGCAAGTATACACAAGGCGTGCAGCGCCCCACTTATTTTTTTTTTTTTTCGCAGCCAAGTAGCTGGTTCTTGCATTCCGTGTAATTTCCGTCGCAAGCGCTGGACGCCTGAATGGGCCCGTGCACGGTTATCTTATACCCCGAGGTGTGGTTGTGCATCAGAAGCTGTTTTTTATTACGTCGAAGGCGTTAGCTCGTGACAGACCCTGAAGGTGCAAAGCCGTGGAGACCTAGCCCGCATCTGGTTTAGTTCGGTAGAATGGCCGTACAATCCGAGAATTTTCCTTGGCCTGTACTTTACTTGTTGCTTGTAACATTACAGCTTGGTGTGCAGTCTTTGGTCATATACGAAGTGAGATGACAGCCGGGTCGCTGTACGCTAAGTGACGGTAGGGGTGGTACGAGGATATGATTGCCAAGACAGGTAAAGTATTTGAAATTGAAGCCCGATTTAGTTATATTTGATGGCATCAAATCAATCGGCCGACCTGTGTCTTCATTTTATGATCACTCGGTAAGTTCCTCCTCCAACTTCATAGGTTGGGTATCGATATTTGCCGCACTGCAACTACTAGAACTCGGCAGTGTTCGTGGCGAAATACTAGTCGTGGCCATCCCTGCATGATATGCCACGTTCTATCACACGAAGCGAGTATACACTCGGATTTTACATCTGCGCAAATCACCCAAGCCCGCCGCCGCTCGGCATCCCATGCACGAGACCTACCACCCGTGGTTAATCTGGATATCCATATACAGCCTCAACAAGGGCTCATGGTGCCGCAAAATGTCATTCAAATGACAACACCACAGTAATGATGGCTGCAGAACAACTTGAAGTACTTGAAGCATGAAGCTTGAAGTCCGAGTCTGCCTGATCAAGTTCAACAGGCGCCAACATAGCGGATGCTGATGCTGAAGGATGTGCTGACTCAACTGCGCTGTTTCCTTGCCACCACATTCCCATTAGCGGTGCCTAGATCTTGTTGAATTTGACTTTGGTCCATGGCAATTAGTTTGTCCTAAAGTACAGGATCTAATCACGAGGAGCATGCGTTTTGCTCGGTTCACCACGGCTGCATATACACCTCTATGTTCGCTACTCGTTTTTCATAACTCCGTCTCGTTCCTATATTTCTTCCCCGACTATTGACCGTCCTTCTTATCCCTTCCTCCCGCCACCCTTGACGCGCCACTCCAAGTCAAACACACTTGCTTCCAATTCCTATACTGTATTACTTTGCGGTGTTGCTCCGCTAACCATCTTTCATTCTGGCCGCCGTGGTAGCCACAAATCCTTCCTGGGATTTTCACCCAGGATGCAAGTCTTCCCCATACTTAGCTTGCTCTCTGCTGACTCGGATATGTCTTATCAGCTAACAATATGCCACAGAATAGCAACCGTTCGGCTCCATGTACCCGCTCCAGAGGGCAGTTGCCTATACGTTCAAGTACCTCCACGTCCACACTGCGAGAACCTACAGAAGATATGGACGATTTATCACCTTGTTCGACGGAACCTGCTATTTCCCCGCGGCCCCATCCTGCCAGCACACGTTCGTCATCTCATGGATCAGATTCGGAACTGCTCGACTTGGATGACGACAGGGAACCTACTTCCGGACCTCAGAGGCCAAGATCTGCTTCCGGCTCAGCGTTTGTTGCGAAAGGTGACAGGGAAAAGCGGAAGCGTTCACGTGTTACGCCGGAGCAGTTAGTCCATTTGGAACGGTATTTCGTTCTCGATCGCAGCCCTCCGGCCACCCTCCGACGAGAGATCAGTGAAAAACTTGGGATGCAAGAACGTCAAACACAGATTTGGTTCCAGAACCGGTGAGGATGACCTAGCATCGGGTTATGCCTATTTCTCATCTTTCTCTTAAGACGAGCAAAAGCAAAACTCCAAGACGGGAGAACTGGCCGTGGTAAGAGTAATGAGCTGCCACCGGACTCGCCTGCCCAGCTGTTCCCTGGTTTCGAAGTTGATCGTTTACTCCACGAAGGTGAACGTAAGTCTATACTGTAAGTCATTGTCCTAGCGAGCAGCTTATCACATTGTTTTGTTCTGATAGCGGTTACAATCATTCCTTGTACCGACCTGTCGATTGGCGGATGGCGACGTATTGCTACCACGACGGTAAAACATGACTTGGTAGCTTACGTCTGCGACATCAGACGACGCCTTGTCTGGTTTATACAATCGGACGGGGTTGGGTTCAAGATGGAAATTCCATTCGACACCATTATTGATACAGAGTTTACGAATACAGCACCTGGAGCGGGGCTTGCTTCCTTCCTACTCTCTCAGCCGCCACTATTCTTTCTGGAGCATGTCTCATCTCCTAGACCTGACGGCTCTACAGTACGCCTATGGAGACCGTGTCCTGACTGGACAGAAAACCGGCAAGCGTCCCAAGTCTTACGCCACGACCTGATTGGTTCGGCGGCCCAATTATCACACTTCCTGGATACCCTCCGTGCTGGGGCTCAGTTAGATACGCCCACCCGTGCTACTGGTTCCTATCGCACCGCTCCCACTTCATCCACGACAATCCCCCGACCTGGCCCAGCCATGGCATTGCCTCTCCCACCCATGGTAGGTTTAGCTGGCGCAAACATATCAGGTCCGGGTTATCATTACAATGGAAGCACAGACTTGCCGCCATCCCTTGGACGTAACGATGTTAGCAGAAAGAGATTGTCGCATCCAGGAGCCGGATTGGTCATCCAGTCCGATCTTTTCGACAACCACGATCGGCCGTTGCACCGTAGTGTTCCCCTCCCTCACCAATCCCCGTATGCTGCCGCATCTCAGCAGACGTCATCATTTGAGACACATATGTACAACAATCATGCGCCAGAAACACATGAGATCGGAAATAGTGGGCAGCGTCTGTCTGGGAACAGCCATTTAAATTCTACCATAAGTGCTACTCATGACCTGGCTTCTTCCCCTTATCCCATTATTTCGAACAACACTTTCTATGATGAAACAGGCCGTATCTTGTCGCACGCATACCAATCTAGCCAGTCACATTCCTATGGCCAGAACGAAACTTCGCCACCACTGCTGACGACACCGTACCATCCGGCTCCGCACGTTCTAGGCAATGTATCGAGCAGATCTTCAGATCATCATGATATGGGATCAATGTCTACGCCGAGCGCGTCTGGCCTTCCGAGCATAGCGGTGTGTGAAGATGAGGACATCCGCTCTAGTCGTGTTCACATCGTATGATCAGTTACTGTCTTCATTCGCCCTTCCGCTACGCTATCTTTGTTATGCTTGTACTTCACGTGTTACTTGTCCTTCTATGGTTGCATGCACAAGGTCCTCCATGTTTTGCTGTAAATAGGGTCTTATAATTGTCACATAGCATCACATCTTGTACGTGTATATGGATGTAAATAAATACTTACCGTATTAAAAGAATTATATCTAGCCTGTTGGGGAATATTGACATGATGGTCTGATTACTTCGCACTCATGGGCAACTAGCAAGGAAATAGCAACCGTGGCATGAATCTTCCGAACAAGCCATTTTGGTATAGGCTATTGAGCCTCCAGTCTCTCCCGGCTCAGTCGTGCGATATACGTCCTGCTTACGATATTGACTGTGGAATGAATTCAGCTCTTGGACCAGATATATGTGTAGACAAGACTCACAAGCTTCCATGTAACGATCCATACACCGCGACAGACACGTCTTTACACGGTCATATTAGCAACTATCGTATGATATGCGTCATTTATGCAGACCTGTTCCGAACTTGACAGAGAGGTTCCAGGTTTGGTAACGCACTTCAAGAAACAACGATCACTGGCTTTCTGGGCGAAGACGTCGGTTATTCATTGACAGGTACGAGGAAGAACTGCCACGTACATTCATGAGTTCCTGTGCATTGGCGAGCGCAATTTCCTGTCGAACCGAGTTCATCACCGCATCTTTCTTGGCAGTCAAATCTGCAAACGCACAGATGTATAAGACGTCCAATAACACAGCTAATAAGGGGTATAAGTCGTACCAGTGGGTGAAGAAGCCAGCGAAGATCCCAGAAGACTGGACATGCTAGGCAACAATGCACTTGGGAACTTGTTTGAACTTTACGAGGATGGCCCTGAACAAAGTATGTTATGATAGAGGCCAAGAAGTTGTATGTAAGTACAGAGAGAGTGTCGTGGCAGTAAATTTTGGACTTCAAGTTTCCGATCATCTCCCGATCGGGTTGAAAAATCCTTTTCTCGCGTGGAGTTCCTGACCATGGGGGCTCGAGAATCTACACAAAGGAACGGACCTGAGAACGATACACCTACGTCGAATACATCTGTGCCGGATTACTACCAACTGCTGGAGGTCGATGAGAATGCTACTGCCGACGAAATCAAGGTAAACTTCAGATGGTCGTATTTGTGTGACTCAGTATCACATATCACACTTTGCAGCGCTCCTTCCGCAGACTAGCTCTCATTCATCATCCAGACAAAAACCAAGATGACGTAGAGGGTGCAAACAAGCGTTTCGTTGCATTACAGCAAGCCTACGAGGTGTGTACACCTCGGCAATGTGAGGTCAGTGGTGATCGACTCATCTAATTGTCTTGGATAGGTTCTGAGTGATGATCAAGTCAGCAAGCCTTGTAGTGGTTTTTGAATTTGGATCTGATTATCAGCTCAATAGGAACGAGCTTGGTATGATTCTCACAAAGCTTCTCTGGTGCCAGAAGCAGATGAGGAGACCGTCTGGGAGGATATCCGCAAAGGGGCACCCCCGCCAAGGGCTCGAGCCAGAGGCCTTACTGTACGACATCTGTCCAGATTTTTCGATTCCACGATGTGGTCCGGGTTCGGTGATGGTGATGATGTATGTATGATCGTTTTACGACAGCTTGAACCTGAAGATATTTCTAAAGAGCTTCTTTTCTATTTATCACAATCTCTTTGCTCGTCTTGCAGCAGAGGAATGTTTACTATCTCCGGACTCACAGTATCCATCTTTCGGTTACTCGACGTGGCCTTGGGTGGTGGACAGTACTGGAGAGGGTCATGCAGCACGCGATTTTTATGCAGTCTGGATCAATTTTGCAACAGCAAAGGATTTCACATGGTTTGAACAGTGGAATACCTCTGAAGCTCCAGAGAGACGTGTTCGAAGGTATATTCTTCGTATTGTTTTCGTATAGTATGATAGCTCATATTTACGTTAGGCTTATGGAGAAAGATAACAAGAAAGCGCGTGATGATGCCCGTAGAGACTACAATGACACTGTCCGGGTACGCACGTCATCCAACATTGTCGTGTAGTCTACGTTAACAACCACAGTATAGTCATTGGCCAAATTTGTACGAAAGCGAGATCCCCGTCATAAGGCTTATCTAGCTCGTCAGGCAGAAAAAAGCCAGAGTCAAACTCCAGGATCTGCAACGCCCGTTGGTAGCACATCTCGCAAACGCCCACAAGTGGTAGAAGCATATGTAGAACAAGAGTGGCAGAAGGTCGACTCCGCACACATGCATGCTGACTTGGATTGGGCCGCAGCAGAAGGAGAGGACTCGGAGGAATGGGAGTGCGTGGCATGTCGAAAAAGCTTTAGGAGTGAAGCTGCGTGGGATAGTCACGAACGAAGTAAGAAACATATGAAGGAGGTGGAGAGACTCAGAAACGAAATGCTGGAACAGAACGAGGAGTTCGGGTTGGATGGAGAGGAAGAGGAGGTACTGGAGGAGCAGGAAGAGGAGGTGGGGGAAGAACAGGAGGAGGAAGGGCAGGCGGAGACAGGGACTGAGCAACGAAATGAAGAGCAAAACATTCATGATCCGTCACCCTCGATCCCGTCTCCGGCGGTTGTACCCGTCATTGCTATCGATGAACCTCCAATACCGCTGCCCAGTTCATCAGAAATTATAGAGAACGAAGGGGAGCAAAATCTCAGGAGGAAGAATAAGGGATCAAGCAAGAAATCCTCCAAGACCCCTACGGTATCAGCACCACCAACGAAGACGCAGAGAAAGGTCAAAAGAGTACCGCAATCTGAAAAACTAAGATCCCAAAAGGCGGAGCCAAGAGACTCTTCTGACCTGGCGACTATACCCCCAGATGGAGCTGCAATCGACATGCTGCCTGATGTTGGCGGTCTAGCACACGGGGAATCCCAGTTAGAAGATAACGGCGATATACATCAGCAGGCAGCTGACCACCCGGACGCAAATACACCAGCTGAACTCCCGAAACGCGCGAAACGGCGTGCGCGCCAAGCAAAAAAAGCTGAAGCGGGTGAGTTGCCAGTCAGTGAGGTAACCCATTTTCGTTTAAATTTTATGTACTGCATGAATTCTGACATGCGAACTTGGGCAGCACCGCTGTAATATTTGCCGTCAGCCCTTCGTGAGCAAGACAAAGTTGTTCGCACACATCAAGGAGAGCGGCCACGCATCGGCTGTCCCCGTCGATGATAGTAGGAATGATTCTGCAAAGAAGGGGAAAAGGGGCAAACGATAGACGACGTCCCCTATTATTCTATTTATTAGTAGCCCATAGCCCCATCCGTTTACCTCTCGAGTTCACGGAGACGAAACGCGATTTGTTGTTACTTGCGCTGCGTGGTGCCCCTATTGCCCAGGCCATGAAATAACAACCAACTTATCAGAGACACAGACACTGAATTCAAACATCTTGAAGGGGGTGTGATGGTGCAGTAGTCCCATCATGCGTGTCTGCCATAGCACCCCAGCAGACACCAGCACGTTTCCATGCTTTTGCAGGTTCAATCCCCACACCTAGTAGACGTGGTGCCGTTTTCACTCCTGTTTCGTATTTAGGTGACCTGCCACCTGTTGAATAAAATTTAAAACACTTATTCAAACTTTACCTTGCTTTCTTTGCCATCTTGCATGACAAACGCGAACACAGGAAACCAAAAAGTTTCATCCTCAGCTGTCAGGTGGAGACTTCGTAGGAAAGCTTCTGAGGGTTATTCAAGTAAGTACTTTGCCTATTGTGGGTCAGGTAATACGTAGTGATATCAGCGTTGATTTAAGGGACTAAGTGTTAAATCGACACTAAGTGCGGGAATGCCCGGATTCCACTTACCTTCGCTTAAGCAGCCATCAGGACCGGTGACCCCCATTTAAAACCGACCCGGAACTGAGCGAGATCAATTGAGGTAGATCACACACATTGGTGGTTCTCCTAACAACACGAAATTTGACCCACTACCTCGATTTCTCACCTAGGTAGCACCAATACAAGATATGTATATAGGATACCATCTATGTTTCTCGATTTCTCCGAATCTCCTTAGTTCTCACAAATACTATCGGTCATAACGAGGTCCATCGAGAAAAACATTATCGTGGTGCAGATGACAAATACATATATATCATAAATTGCATAAATTGTGACAGGCAGAAACAATCCATGCCACCCTAAGCACCGCCCAATTTTGCTGCCATTTTCTATTAGTGTGTCCAAGTCAGTGAATGTACCAGCAAAGCACATTCCGCACTCACACATTCCAAGGTGAGTTTGTTCCAGTGCTAGTCACGTGGCATTACAATGGCACACCACATATGAAAAGATCTACACACCTGCCAGTGGATTTCTTTTATGAGTCCAAGGTACGAGGACTCGTTCTTTTAAGGTGAACATCCAGCAATCCAAAGTGAAAATTTAAGTGAGGCGGCTCCTCGGCAGAAATCGGAGTTTATAATTCTGGTGGGAGATGGGCTTACATTTTGAAGTCAGCCTACTAAATATTTCAAATCCAGCGGGTTTTACCGACACGCGGATTTTGAACGAAAAAGGTAATTGTCACATTCAGTCACATCACACTTACAACTTCAACATCACCAACTACAATGCCACCATGACTTACAACACCTATCTCAGACTTGGTACCAGGTAGGCCTGAGGTCTCAACTTGGTTCATACTATACAGTAATTAAGTTTTGACTTTGTTTTAGTGATAATATTTGGAGTCAAATGTTCTCTGCATACGGCATCATGATCGCACTGTCTTGATGCATCAAGACGACGGGGGTGACTCGACTCCTACCGGGTAAGTATGAGGTTTTACCTCTGCCC